>AYEL01078450.1:0-95161 GCA_000484575.1 Olivierus martensii
GGTGTAAATAATTAAAATAAGAAAACTTATGTCCAATAAAACTAAATATACTGAGTAATAACATATTAAATACATTATATATATATATAATGTAAAAATTGAAATAAAAGCATTTAAATTTATTCAAACATCCATTAGGCTTAACATAAAAATTGCTTGGCATTCAGTAATCAGTCAAGTGAATAGGGTGTGGCAGTGAACAAGTTAATCCTCCTGATTGAAATATGTTAGAAGATTTATTCTTTGTTTTTAATATTCATTACTTTTAAACTATCAAACCCTATAGGGAATTAATCCTAATGAAAATTATCATGTATGTAGCAATTCTGTGATAAGAACTGAAAAGATAAATTCAACACTCATGATTTTGTTAAGTAGAATTAGCCTGAATGACTTTTTGATCATTTTGACTCCTAAATGGAATAAAACGATATATTAATTAGGTTTGATCATCTGAATGATAAGTCTATTAGGAAAATAACTTATGTATTTACTATCTGATTTGGCTAAAACTAATATCCTATTAGGTCTTAAGCCTACTGAAAATGATGCTAGAATCCAATATTACCAATTAAATAAAAGTAAGATATTTTTGTTTATTTTGGGGGAATATTTTAGATTATTATCCAATTCTCAATAATAAAATTGCTTGGCATTCAGTAATCAGTCAAGTGAATAGGGTGTCGCAGTGAACAAGTTAATCCTCCTGATTGAAATATGTTAAAAGATTTATTCTTTGTTTTTAATATTCATTACTTTTAAACTATCAAACCCTATAGGGAATTAATCCTAATGAAAATTATCATGTATGTAGCAATTCTGTGATAAGAATTGAAAAGATAAATTCAACACTCATGATTTTGTTAAGTAGAATTAGCCTGAATGACTTTTTGATCATTTTGACTCCTAAATGGAATAAAACGATATATTAATTAGGTTTGATCATCTGAATGATAAGTCTATTAGGAAAATAACTTATGTATTTACTATCTGATTTGGCTAAAACTAATATCCTATTAGGTCTTAAGCCTACTGAAAATGATACTTTTATTTAATTGGTAATATTGGATTCTAGCAAGATATTTTTGTTTATTTTGGGGGAATATTTTAGATTATTATCCAATTCTCAATAATATATTAACCTCTAGGGAATCAATCCCACTGAAAATGATTGATATCAATTATTACATGAAAATGTTACATATACCTTAGTAATATCTCAAAATCATGAAAAAATATAAATTTATTATTAAGTCTATAAAATTTTATATAAAAATACAGACATACTCAAATATCAAAGATTTTTTCTCATATTATGAAAGTGTTGAGTGGATATATTTATTTTTAAGAGAAGACTCAAATTTGATTCAAATGAAAATTTGGTGCTCAATAATAATTAAGCAGCTTATTTAAAAATGATTGTTTTCATATTTAAAATTGGAAAATTTAATTTTAATTTTTTTTTTAAATTATTATTATTATTATTATTATTATGGTTTATGTTTTGTACAATTCAGAAAGTTAGAGTATGCCTATATTATTATTTCAGAAACTTTTCATCAGGGAATGTAAATTTCATGTTTACATTCCATTAATCATATTTCTTATGGATTTTAAATTTATCATTTATCCTATGAAAACAACATCACTTTTAAACTGTAGTTAGATTCAATATCACTAATTTTTTGTAATTTATGATAAAATTTCTTTAAAGTCTAAACTGTTAAATTATTAAATACCTGGATAGGTGTTACTACAGGAGTAGCAGTTGGAATTTGAATAACTTTGTCATTTTTTCCGATTTTATCCACAGTCTTCTTTAAATCTTTTTCATCTTTTACCATTTTTTTATCATCTTTATTTTGTTTCTTAAAATCATCTTTATTCTGGACTTTGGAATCTTCTGGCTTTTTACGCTTAAAGTCATCATAATTATCACCAATTTTTCTATTAAAATAAATATAAAATTTTAATTTAATGTGAATTAATCTGTATAAATATATTTTTATATATTTTTTACTTTTAATCATTAAGGCATATTAGATTTTTACAATAGAAAATTTTTGTTGTTGGATTTCGTATTACAATCTCTGAAAACAGATGATAATATAGCAATCCAAACATTTCTCTACACAGTTTGGGAACGCCAAAAAATGATATAATGATCATTTTGGAGCTGAACTGTGCTTAAAAAATAAAAATCTAAAACTATCTGAATAAACTTCTATAATTGCATAAAACTGAAAAAATCAATTATTAAACAATATATATTTTGAATGTGCTAACTTATGATGATAAAACTGAATTTTATAATAATAATCAGGGCTGGGGAGCTGGCTTGAAATAGGTTAAGTTCCGGCACTGGCTGCAGAGCCACGGTATATTCCAGCTGTGGCTCCAACTCTGGCTCTGGAGTCATTGTTTTAAAACTGAGGCTTTAGCTCCAGCTCCATCACTATAAAAGTTTTTATGGTATAACCACTACCACGAAACATCACTTACCTTACTATCGCAACATCATTTACCTTTTAAATTGATATATTGGTGTTTGTATTATAATAATTTATTTTATATGTATATATTTAAAGTTTCAATAAAATATTTATTTTGGCAAATGGCATTAATATATCGGTAACTAAAAATCAAAGATCACGTAATTTATTGATTTCAAATTTTTATTGAATTTTAAGTGCTAAAGTCAGGGTAGGCTTATACACGGGTTGCGCATTTTTACTGATTTTTAAACTCTAAAGTTGGGGCCAGCTTATATTTGAGTATATATGGTAGATGGTTAGGAGCTGGAGCCAGCAGAAATTTTAATGGCTCTGGCTCTACTGAATATGATCAGCTTAGCTCTGGTTCCAACTCTTCCAAAACTTCATGGTTCCAGGGCTCTGGGCTCCGACTCCAGATCCAGCCCTGATACTTACATCCATTTAAATGTTAATATTTCTAAATATCAGTGTTTTCCTCTGCATTCTGTTATACAAAACTGCTTTAATTCCATTAGCCATACTATAAAAGATTTCAGATTAGTACAGTTTTAGACTTAACTTTTTAGTATAATGTGATTTAGTATTAGTTTCTATATTTAGCTTAGCTTATTCAGATATGATTTATTAACAGAATTTAATTATTCTTGGACTTATATCTTGTTTTAGACTACAGCTGTCCAACCTGCACCCAACTGCTGCAATGAATGTGGTCAAACATAAAATCACGAATTTCATTAAATCATTGAGATTTTTATGTAATTTTTTTTTTTTTTCAAATTTATCATATCAAATATCCCACTAATAAAGAAAAAGAAATTTGTTTCATTTTTGTTCTAAAAATATATAAAAAATAATGAAATTTTTATCATTTAAATACCTATCTACATTTCCTAGTTCCATTTTATAAAATATTTCTTATTTCAGTGATTAAAACTTTTTGACCTGCTCAATGATTTTCAGAACGTATAATGGCTGAACAAAAATAAGTCAAAGATTATTATGCTATAACATTTTCGCTTATTTGTCATGGTAAATGTCTGAACAAAAATAAGTCAAAGATTATTATGCTATAACATTTTCGCTTATTTGTCATGGTAGATATCATATATTGTACATTATTTACTAACTTTTTTGCTTAATAACTTTATTAGAATTACTATATTTTATATGCAACCCGAGAACAATTTTTTTTCATCAAATGTGGCCCAAGGAAGCCAAAAGGTTGGACACCTGTTTTAGACTAAAGACCCTTATGCTCGTCAATTTTGACGAAAAAATTGTGCATATAGAACTCCACTAATAAAGTCCATTAGCATGGCCATTTGACATAATACTCAAATAAACCTCCCAAAAAATTCCTAAAATTGAGCATAAACACATACTCCTCTTATATACATGCTGCTTGCTACCATCACAATGACATAGGCTTAGATTAGTCAGTAAGAAGCCAACTTCATATAGAAATAGTTGTGGGTTCAAAGTGCATAAAAATTTTTAATTTTTTTATTCCAATTTTCTTTTTTATTTTGTTTATATCTATTGAACTGCAATAATATAAATTTATTTTATTTAAATAAATTTAAAATATTTTTATCATGGCTAAAAGTTTGAAATTTGTTACAATGATTTCTGTTGTTAAAAGAAACTTTTTCAATGCATTGTTTATAATATAGATTGAATGATAAGTATAGCAAATTAACATTGAATTTATTTTTACTTGTTAGTATTAAAAACGATTGTGTTATATAAAAAAACAATTAACATTTCAGTGTCAAAACTTATTTTTAACTTTACAGATACATGCACATGAAAAAATAAACAAAAAGCTTTAATATAAATTTACAAAAAGCAGAATAAATAATTTAATATAAAATGCAGTATGAGGTACAGTATTATTTTAAGAAAACTTTACAATTTTTTGAATGATACTGTTCATAGAAACATGGAAAACACAAATGTATATTGCACCAAGAACATTTTATAATCAGAGGATTTTTGCAATCACACTTACTTTGTAATAACCAAAAACATACTTCATTAACATTGGGAAAAAGTTCTTTGAAAAATTGAAATTCATTATTAATTTGCTATGTTTATCATTCGATCTATATTATAAGAGATGCATTGAATAAGTTTCTTTTAATAATAGAAATCATTGTAGGTTTCTTACTAACACATGTTCCCTAAATTTAGTTTCCTAATTACTAACTGTTTCTTACTACCATCTTGCCTATCTTAACCTCTCTTTTTACTAACGTTATCCTAGCTCCCATTCACTTACACTGTAGGTTTAGGTACTTGCTTTAGTCATCATATAGGTCTTGCTTAATAGGTACTTTGCACATTTTAACTTTCTTAATAATTAAACAGCCATAGACAGACTCCTGATTTTCATATGTCCATCAAATATATCAAAAATTATCTTATGGCATTTTAATGGAAGTTCTTTTTTTCTTAATTTTTTTCATATTAATTCAATAGTATATATATATATTATTTCTCTAGATTTATAAAAATTATTAAGTCAGTTTTCATTTCTACAGTAAATATAATTTAATTTACACATGCGTGCACACAAAATGTATATGTGTATGTGTAATAATTTATCTCACAATTCTAATAATGGCACCAGAATAGATTTCTATAGAAAATATAACTTTTGATAACAGTATAGCTAAACTGAAAATATATAAACATGACACAATAAAAAAATGATACAAAATTAACTACTTTTAATAGTGCAAATTAAAGTAGACTCCTCCTTATCGAATTCTGCTTTAACTGGCCACATTTTCATTGAGCACTGAGCAGAAATAAAAACAAAAAATAAGTCATTCAAGAGGAAAGAAAGCACTTGAAATTACAATAAGATTTATCAAATATTAAGATAATTCAGCTCCAATTTAAATAATTCCTATCAAAAATTTGCATGATTTTGTGATTTTGCTCCAAAAAACAAATTTACATAACAATCTATTTAGATAGATGTACTTAGATAAAATTTATAGGTTGTAAATTAAAAAAATATATAAATTTATTTATTTACAACTTATAAATGATATTTTGCATATGTTTTCAGATTAACCAGCCATTTGTTTATCCAATCTGAGATCAGTGCCATAGGGACCTAATCTATTTAGATAGATGTACTTAGATAAAATTTATAGGTTGTAAATTTAAAAAATATATAAATTTATTTATTTACAACTTATAAATGATATTTTGTATATGTTTTCAGATTAACCAGCCATTTGTTTATCCAATCTGAGATCAGTGCCATAGGGACCAGTTAAGGCAGGCTAGGAAAAGTCTATTGTATTTACAATTGCAAAAACAACTAAGTGATTTCAATCTCAACAGAGAGATTATTTTCAAATTGAAAAATCTAAAAAAATTTGATTCTTTTTTGACTTCATTCATCTCTGAAAATGATCTCTGAGTTGAGATTGAAAGTAATTATTCTTTAATCTTAAACTTTCAAGTTCTACTGCTAATAAAATAACACAAATAACTCAACAAGCACATTTAAGTATGAATATTAAAATTTATTATTAATAAATTATACAGTTAATAACAGCAGTAATATTTTTGGCCAGCTATAGTCCTCCTCAGTTGCAACTAACATTTGTTAGCTGTGGCTGTGGCTGTCATAGCAGATCAAAAACATTAGTAACTGCTATTATTAGAAACTATATACAACAACTCCTCTAGTTACAAACATAAAATTTCATTTTCAAATTTCACAAAATTTCAAAAACTCTAATAATATTAATCAATATGGTAGTAAAATGCTCTAGCAACCAATACAATGTAAAATTACATGGTTAGTTAACTTTATAGCAGTATTTCAAGATAAAAGTGATTATACCAAATACAGTCGATTTCATTTAATTGGGCCACCATTTAATTGGGAAAATCTCAAAGAACAGAAACCAAACTAATATATAATTTAAATGCTTAACTGGGGCAGTAGCAGAAAAGGAATTTAGCAATTTTTGATATATTTTAGGGATTTTTCGAAAGTATGTCAACAATGCATACACTACTATTTGGAAAAACTAGATTGATGCAAATCAATTATCTATCATCAAGCATCTGAGAAATATGTGTCTGCTTAAGAGACTATTAGAGAGATTAATTTACAGTGTTGATTTTATTTAAAATTTTTAAATCTTTGCCAAGATGAAGAAAAATGATTTTGCACTTTCAGGTAAAATTGCTTTGCTGGATAAAATTAAAAGCCAGCCATTTATTCTTGAATAAAATTGCTTTGCTGGATAAAATTAAAAGCCACCGTAGACTCGTTGAAATAAACCAAACTCAAAAACTGCTTTGCTGGATAAAATTAAAAGCCAGCCTTTTAATACAAGCCATCGATTCATTGCTGAATAAAATTAGAAGCCAGCCATTTAATACAAGCTATCGTAGATTCCTGAATATTTGCCAAGATGCCAAGAAATGATTTTACACTTTCAAGTAAAATTGCTGGGCTGGATAAAATTGAAAGCCAGCCATTTAATACAAACCATGGTAGACGCCCTGATATAACTGGTGTACCAAAATCTACTATAGTGCTTCTCCTATAACAAGAAAATCAACTGCATAAGGAGTGGGCGTTACGGAAAGAAAATCCAGGAACATCTAAAAAAAAGTGTGATGGAAAAGATCCAGAAGTCATAGAAGCATTAGATCAATGGCTTTCTATAGTTAGCAGGCTAGGCGTGAATATCCCAGTGTTGAAGGCGAAGTCAAAGGAGATTGCTAAAAAGCTGATAATTACATCCTATTTTAATAAAACATTAAAAAAGGCACCTAATTTATCATTTTTTTACCTATGTATTATATATTTTATTTTAGAATTTATTATTAGTTCGTTTAATTCAGGCAGCCACTTAATTGGGATAAAATGGATTAGTCCCAATGTGTCCAATTAAGCGGAATTGACTGTAATTCTTATTTTAGATTCAGAACTTTTCATTAAAATTTGTAAAATAAGAAACTTTTAATTGGTCCAATTGTATAACTTTAAAACAAGCACTTTATAGAATAAAACTCAATAAATATTTATTTTATTTTGCAAAGTAATTTTGGCTAATCGCCATCCTCAGCACTATACATTAACATATAAAATATTCAAAAAGTTCCTTTCAAAAAAAACGAAGGAACTTTTTGAATACTTCTGTATGTTAATGCATAGCGCTGAGGATGGCGATTAGCTGAAAGTACTTAGCAAAATAAATATTTAAAACAAGCATTTTATAGCAGTAAACTCAATAAAGTTATTATTCAATGAACTTAACAAATTTGGTTTTGTAAGTTGGTCCAATTGTGAAATATATTACAAAATAAAAGTATATAAAGGTATTTTAGTATTTCTGGAGATTCAATGAACTTAACAAATTTGGTTTTGTAAGTTTGTCCAATTGTGAAATATATTACAAAATAAAAGTATATAAAGGTATTTTAGTATTTCTGGAGCCAAAATAAAAGCAGTATCAGAGTTATGAACAACCCAATTTATGAATAAGATTTATGTGATATATATTAATAGTCAAACGTGGCTGGGTGGTTGGATGTCCCTTTTACAGTTGAACTACTGTACCGATTTCTATAAATAGGGTATCTTTAGAAAAATCTAATTTTTGGATATCTGCAACAGCCCAAATTATTTGTTGTTATTAATAATTTAAAAATTAATGACAGTCCAAATTATTTGTTGTTATTAATAATTTAAAAATTAAAGAATAGCAGTGAAACTGTAATTCTTCTAAAAAGACAGAATTCGCAGTGGCGCTGAACATAATAATAGATGCGATTTTACGATTCCCTCTTGGATTCCCTACAAGAGTTTGGAGGCGATTGTCATTATATACATTATTATTAGATTAAATCACATGATATTTCCACTCATTTATATGAGCAGGTAATTTCTAGTACATATTAATAGTCAAACATGGCTGGCTGGATGTCTTTTTTGATCAAACCACTGTAGCATTTCTATAAATAGAGTATCGTTAGAAAGGTCTAATCTTTGGATGTCTGTGTCAGCCAAAATTATTTGTTGTTATTAATTACTTAATTGGTTGGTTAATTAGATTACGCCGCCATATCCTCTTGAGATATACGGTATCTGGCGGCGGCCACTTGTAGAGCCCACCACAGGCTGGCCAACACCCGTAAAGGGGTCAACCGGATGGTTGAAGGATGGGGTTCAATGGGCCGGGCCCGGACCCCTCCTGAAAAACTGGAAGTGTGGGACCCAGATTTAAACCCATATCCTCCAGGGTGGTAAGCCAAAGCTTTACCATGCGGCCATCTGGCCGACATTCATTACTTAAAAATTAAAGAATAAAAATTAAATTAAAATTCTTACTACCATTTCTTTTATAACTGCTACACCCTTCTTACTTCTTTCAATTTAATGTAAATTAGCAACAAAATTAAAAACAAAATTTTGGGTTACAACTAATTTATTCCCGTTTTTAAAAATCGTACAAACGTTTTCGGTGCTATTTTGCACCCTCCTCAGGTACATTAGTTTACCATTCACAGTTCCTAACTTTTAAACACACATAATAAATTATTCTTAGAACAATAACCTATAGATTGTAAAACCTTTTGTAAGATATTTCCTTTAACCTTTTTGTATACCTTTTGTAAGATATTCGATCAAATCAAAAGAACAATGTAATTACAATTCAAATTCGTATTATCACATAAATGCATTAATATACAATTATCCCTAAAAACTATTAATAAAACACGAACTAGTCCTATATAATTTTTGAATTATTCTTTCATCTTCCTTACATTATTTTTTTATCATTTTTGCCAAAAAGATAAAAAAATAATGTAATCTTTACAAGTCTTTAAGCAGATAAGCACATTTATTTGTTTGAACACTTCTGTACATCACATAATAATGTTTTCAGTCTATTTGGACTTCATCAGTTACCTATCACAAAAAACAAAGTTGTGTGTACTGATATTCTTAAACTATTTTGTATAAATAGTTATTTGTATTTTTTTCATTTGTTTTAAATATTTTATGTATGTAAAAACGTTATGTAAATCATGTTAAAATAAATTTAAATAGTCATTTTAAAAAATTACTGACAAGTGATATAACTTTGTGTTATTATGCCATATAATAATATGAATAAAAACTCTCAAAGCCAAGATTAGAACCAGCAATCAGACAATTATGGGAATAGGCCTAACCAGCCATATAATAATATGAATAAAACTCTCAAAGCCAAGATTAGAACCAGCAATCAGACAATTATGGGAATAGGCCTAACCATTGCACTACTATCAAACTTATTCTGTTTTTTGAATTCTAAAGTATATAAGTGCAACATGAAACTTCTCAATTTTCTTGACAATACAGTCAAACCTCTTTTAGCCGCCCCTCTATAAACCGCCACCCTCGTTATTTACCTGATGAAAGCCAATAACAAATCTCCTCCTATATGTTAAAACATGAAATTCCCTCTATATACCGCCACCTCACTAATCGCCAACCGCCACTCATTTCTGGAGGCAAAACCATTTCATTAGTAGACAAATCAGTTGTTTAAACCGCCAAAACAATCGAATGGCAAGGTCAACCAACACAAATAGAAACACTAGAGAAGATGGCAATTAAGTAATTTATCTGTTAACATTTATTAGACTGTAATCTCGCACCTGTGACTATTCACATCCCTGTTTTCAAAATGAGCTATTCCAAAACTTTAAACGGATTTTTACAAAATAACCGTTTAAAATAGGAGAAGACTGGAGAGCCATAACCTCGACTTTGCGGAAGAAGAACAGTTTAAACCTTTTTTTTATAAATCAACTGTTGTATCGTTGCTGTTTCTTACTCGGAAAAATGTCAAAAACGACATTAGATGTTCACGAAAAGATTTTAATTTGTGAATATAAAAATAAAAATCCTTCTGCTACTCAGCAATTTATTTCTGATCACCTTTAATTAAATGAAACAATATCATTCTAGTCTATACATGTTTTCTCATATGTTACCATAAACCCTCCATAAACCGCCACCCTCCTTTACCGCCAGAGAGGACCTTCGAACCGATGGTGGCGGCTTAAAGAGGTTTGACTGTACTTGAGTTGTGCACTTTATTTTTGCACATTATATTGTCCTAGAGAACTATTACAAGCATGTACAATTGCAAAAAAATTAGTTTCCTCTTGTTAGATTAGTTTTAGATAAGCCATATCATATAGGAATACCCCAGAGTTACGTCACCTTCGGTTCCAGACGGTGCCGTAAACTGAAAATGTCTATAAATCGAAGCATTCCATTTTTTCACTTATCAATGCATTTACATGCAATGTCAGTTATGTAATAATCATTTATTAGTTTCTTTATCCATAACTGACAAACAGTAAAAATTTACAGAAAGTTATATACTGTACTTATCCACATGTGCCGACTAATAATTCAAACATGGCTGCAAGAAATATCTAGACGACCCCTGGAGGTGAGAGTTGGCAATACTTTTTCTCCCAGAAAATTGTGTAAATCTGCAATTAACCAATAACGGCTCGATACGACGATATTACATGATTTTAATAGTTTTCTTGAAGTTTAGTTGTTTATTTTTTTAACTATTTGGCAAACCTGGCATAGTAATAAAACAGCCTGATGATCGACGAACGCTGAAAACATTTGATCGCATGACCGATGGCCGTGCATACAATTCCTCACATAACATTCTTAATATTGAACTGTAATAGCAGATACGTTATTTGTATTTAATCACACCAAAACAATAAACTGCTTAATATATCAGCAAGATGGCCACAGTGGAAGCGTGCTGTGCTCTCTCTCTGAAGAATCTCATCTTCGTAATTCCGAATCACATGACGTAAATTCGGGGAATGGTGGAAATTCAGAATGTACGTAAGTCCGAAGCGCCGTAACTCGGGGTATTCCTGTATATGGAATATACCTGAGACAAGATCAGTAGCAAAGCAGTTGCTGAATAGCTAATTTGCAGCAGCACTGGTTGCTACAGCAACATAATTGTATGGTGAAGGCAATGAATCTAGCATCAGAAAGGCAGAGGATAGTGTAATTAACACATGTTGCTTGTGCAATTTCTGCTATTTTGTTAGAGGAAGCTTGTACTCTTAATTAAAATTAAATCCATAGCAACATTGTTGATTATTTCCCTGATTTATCAATAATGTTGGAATCTGGATAATATTACAATATTAAAAAACATTATTGTTATTACTTATCATTTTCAATTGCATTTTTCATGTGTTCATCTACAAACACATCGAATTGCATATTATCATAAAGTTACTTTCACAAATGGATGCTGCCATCTTGTTGATTACATTTGATTAGATCTGCAGCTACACATTAAACATGTAGCTTACCTGTGAGAGACTATGTGAAGTGTAGCGCATACCTCGGCAACACTTTAATTTTACATTTTGGAAAAAACTATAGATTAGTAAATTAAAGATTCATCTTTTTCAACTGATCATTGAAATATGAATTGACAGTCCTATTGTGTAAATATTCATTCTACAAATTCTCTCTACTTTTAAGATAAACTTTTCAAAGTCCCATACTTCACAACTTTACACTTCATGTAATCCAGCTGATGTAATCTCTCACAGGTAAGCTACATGTTTACCAAGCTAGACTATATTCTGTTACTAATTCTAACTTAGCAGTGCTGCACACTGACTGGCAGCAATGTGTTCGATGGCTAACTTAGCTATCACAGTCACTGCTTTACTGAACTCACAGAGTATAAGAAACAGAGAGGAAGGCTCCTATATTGTCTGTGGAAACTTTTTCTGATTCACGTGATCAGAATAAACCAATTGAGTCACGGGAATTTGACGACCTGGGTTCTTGGCGCTGTTGAATGCCAGCATCACATATGACATCACTATCATGATGTATAAGTGAGTCGTGAGATGATTGGATAAAATTCTAATATGAAATAAAAAGCGCAAATTTAATTTTTTTTCAATTGTATATAAATCGAATTAAATAATAGTTACGAGTTAATGGTCTTTCATTTAATATGGTGTTTACTTCAACATTTTCAATAAAATTAATGCAATTTATATATAAATTATTTATTTGAATCAACAGACATAATATTACAATAAACAAAAATAAGTTTGGGTACTACGGACGCATTTACTATTTTAATCACAAAAAAAATGAAAATGAAATTCACTTCACCATAAAAAAGTTTATTATTCAAGTCAGTGATCTTGAAAAAAATGTCCGTTATTGCTAAGGCAACGACTGCTAGAATCACCTTGGTGAACCAATGAAAGATTCAGTACAAATATCAAAGTTTTGAAGAAAATATTATTCCGAGTACACTTAGGGTGACACCATTTAATCCCGAGAGCTTCAGTAATTCGGTAGTAAGTGAATTAAATCATAAAAATAAGAAACGACATCACTAAAACCAAAAAATAATGCACTACTAATATATTAGGAGACAGTAACTGGCCATACCAGTTACCATATCACATGACACAGTGAGTGATAATAGTTCATACTTATTTTCTCATTTTATTGTGCAAAAAATGTTTAAATTAACTATGTACAATTAATATACATGAAATATTTATATTAAGAAATCCATTTCGTGACGACCTGGGTCTGGGACGCTGATGTAGAATTATGATGTAGAGTTTCCAATCACGTGGTTTGCCTTCCTCCCTGTTTATTATACTCTGTGACTGAACTTGCCTCTGGTAGTAGCCACTTTTAGAGAGCCCATCAAGAGTGGCCAATTAGAAGACTGTACAATAGATCAAGCCCAAAACCATGAAAAACTGGAGATGTGGAATCCAGAATTGAAGTAAGATCCTCCATGGTAGTGATTTCTTTACGACATGGCCATTCAATTGATTTTGGTATACCCTGATTTTACCATACAATGGAAATGAATCTAACTATTTACTCAAGCAACTTATACAGTTATTTTATGATTTTTAACATAGCAGAACTTTCAACACTTTTAAATACAAGAATGGGATTAAAATGATTAAAATAGAGTATTTTCGAAACTTCAAACAACAGATACATAATACCCATGATATAGATATAATAATTCTTTTGGAAATTGTTTTTATATTGTATGTTATTGATGCATATTTTCTTCAAATCAAGGGAACAATCAGTAAAAAACTGTGCCCTGGCTAATTTTTATCAGCTTATAATAAATTTATCAATATCTAACACGGTATATAAACTATGTCGTTTTCGCGAATGGGACAACGAATAGAAAATATTCCGTCACTATTCAATCAAAACTAGGGTAAACTAGATTATTCAGTACACTATTCCACTCAAATTATACTTCTTACTTAATATAAAATGTTTTTAGTACTATACACGCTTTTGCTTTATTTAGGAATTTAAAAAAAAACATATAAATAAACGTTATTTTATCATTTCGAACAAAACATCGAATGCGTCATCCTTAGCTACTAGAAATAAATGATCTACCTTTTTCTGGAATTCGGTTGGACTCCAATATCTATTCTAGTGTGTCTTTGTGACATTTTATATTTCTTTCACTTAAAATTTATTAAAATTACGTGGGATAAATAAAATAATTATAAATTTCTTTACGCGCTTTGTTCCCAAAGAAAAATGGCCACCAGAACCAAACGTAACAGCAAGCACTGATACTTTAACTAACTAACTAATAACTACGCACCATCTCGCCCAAATAGCGCCCAATACAGAATATTAATACGATACTGAACTTTTTATACAATTCATCCTCGTTTATTTCATTATATTTTCATTCATATAGTTTGTATAATCATAATCGTAATAATCATATTAACTATTCGCTTATTATGTGATATATGATATCACTTTCTAATCGGGTTAGAAGTACTTACGAAGAATATATAGTTATGACAGGAATAGCGAATCTTTTATGAGTGCGTCCAAAATCGGATAAATTTTAGTGAAAACTACCGCTCGAGTGTCGATCCGAATTTTAAATAATATACTGTATCAGTTCTAAGTTTTTTATTACCAAAAAATTTGCCATTATACCTTTTTGGGCGCGCGTGCCATAGGTTCGCCATCCCTAAGAATATGAATATATTCACATGAAAGTTATTTAAATTATTTCTATACACCGACTAAATTAAAAAACAACAATGCATGCCTAAAGAACTAATCATCTACTTTTCAAATGTAACCTTTACTCTAAAGTTATGGGATGTCGGTTGGATGTCACAATCAGGGGGCGGACTGGACATAAGGGCGTTCTGCAAATGCCAGAAGGGCCGGTTTCGTCATAACAATATGGGTCGCTAGCCGATGAACCGATTTTTTTATGTCATGCACCGCACTTTCAATATAATGTGTATTTGTTTCAGATTCTTCTTCATTCATTTTTATTCAAACTTATCAATATTTTAGTACAGTCAAACCTCTTTAAGCCGCCACCATCGGTTCGAAGGTCCTCTCTGGCGGTAAAGGAGGGTGGCGGTTTATGGAGGGTTTATGGTAACATGTGAGAAAACATGTATAGACTAGAATGACATTGTTTCATTTAATTAAAGGTGATCAGAAATAAATTGCTGAGTAGCAGAAGGATTTTTATTTTTATATTCACAAATTAAAATCTTTTCGTGAACATCTAATGTCGTTTTTGACATTTTTCCGAGTAAGAAACAGCAACGATACTCACAACAGTTGATTTATAAAAAAACGGTTTAAACTGTTCTTCTTCTTCCGCAAAGTCGAGGTTATGGCTCTCCAGTCTTCTCCTATTTTAAACGGTTATTTTGTAAAAATCCGTTTAAAGTTTTGGAATAGCTCATTTTGAAAACAGGGATGTGAATAGTCACAGGTGCGAGATTACAGTCTAATAAATGTTAACAGATAAATTACTTAATTGCCATCTTCTCTAGTGTTTCTATTTGTGTTGGTTGACCTTGCCATTCGATTGTTTTGGCGGTTTAAACAACTGATTTGTCTACTAATGAAATGGTTTTGCCTCCAGAAATGAGTGGCGGTTGGCGATTAGTGAGGTGGCAGTTTATAGAGGGAATTTCATGTTTTAACATAAAGGAGGAGATTTGTTATTGGCTTTCATCAGGCAAATAACGAGGGTGGCGGTTTATAGAGGGGCGGCTTAAAGAGGTTTGACTGTATTTGCACACAAATAAAGACTTGCAATTTAGGTAATTATTTTTATTTTGTCGTTAAAATTTGTTTTGTAAAAAATACTGTGTATTTAATTTATTTATTATATATTAACAGATATATCGTCGTAAGGACATTTAGATATAAAAATAAAATAAAGACAGGAGTATTGCAAAAAAATTATTTAATTTTTTTTTTTTTGAAATACTCCTGTCTTTATTTGTTTTCTATATCTTAGGGCGAAATGTTCTCGCGATGATAAATCCGTGCGGCGAATTGTCCTAATAGCAAGTCCAACTAATGCCAACTATAGTCTGTTTCAAGATAACCTGACACCGAACCACCAAAGGAAACACTGTATTCATACGCGATATGTAAATAACAACAATATTTCGTTAAATTTTGTCATGGGATTTTAAAATATATGTTTTTAAATCATCTCAATAATTACTATTTCGATATTTTATTTTCCAAAACAACAAATTATAGGATAATATTAAATTTAACTAATAAGGACTATTTTCCTTTGTGTAGAAATACCCACAACGATGGTAGTGATTTACTGTCAGGTTATCTTGAAATATTCTATAGTGGGCCGCTCTCAGGATAATGCCAGAACCGAAAATATGTTCCAGTCCGCCCCTGGTCACAGTAGAAGCATGCTGTGCTTTCATCTTTTGAGGATCCGGGTAATGAAGAGAGGGGAATGGGATTGGCTTGTTAAACTTCATCTTATACTTGTAGGATGATTCCAACAAGGATGTGGGAAACCTGTATTAGTCAGTGAATGTCGTACCATTTGGTATATGCAAAAAAAGTATACGGGATTAAAATATATTTTCGAAATCATCTTCCATGGCATAACGTATAATATTGAATGTTGTAAAAATTTATTAAATAGTTCCATAATTATTATAAGGAAACTCAGAAAAATTTAAAATGTCTGCCATTTTTAAAATAATAAATATACAGGGTTAATTAAAGTTATCTCTAATTTATTTTTAATATCCAGTTCACACCTACTAAATTTTATAAATTTCTATTAAGTAGTTTAAAAATAGAAAAACCTTTGCAGTTTAAACCATTTTCAAACATTCATCATTTCATTCATTCCACCATTTTCAAATGAATGCATTCGAAAGGTTAAATGATGTGTAGTAAGGATCATATTCAATAATGTAATTATCCAAGTATATTTCATAAAATTCCAACAAATATTAAAAGAATATATGAGAAATTTAATTGTTTTTAAATGGTTAAAGCTTAGAGAATTAAATCATTATTTATGCGTTTAAGCTTCAACCATTTAAGAATGGCAGATGAGATTATATCATGATCTATAAATTTGGCTGCATTCAAAATATCAAGACTGTTATTATCAAGACTTTATAAAGAGCGGTAATCCGAAGTACTCCTAATCAGAGTAGGCTTAGGAGAGGTTGATATTCAAACAGCATTAACGTATAACCAAATTTATGTTCGTTGTCGTGAAATTTGAATGTAATTTTATTCGTTAAAAGTAATAAATAGAATTCTTTAGAAAATATATAAATGATTAAAGAACTGTAATAATTAAAATTATAATGGTGCTATTGAAAAATATCAGCATGAATAAGTCTAATTGCTACTTTCAGAAATAAATTATTATTCAAACTATTTTAAATGCAATAGAAAAATATTTATTTTCAACGATGTATAATTATATCAATGATGTATTCTGTCAACTTTCTAATCTTTTAATAATTTTTTTAGGTTTATACAATGATGTGTATGGTTTATAGCCTATTATTATAATTAGCATAAAATTTATAAAAATATTAAATCAAATAAAATGCTACTGTTCGCGCCCACGCCCACAACTATAAATAGTAACAGCGATGTCGTCACATATGAATGCAATGTGACGACATCGCACATCATTGGAAAGATAATAGGTTTCTGTAGGACTCCACTGATTTTTTATGGAGAAACTAAAAAGTCAATGGAAAATTGAATTAATGCAAAATAAAGGAATGAAAAAGTTAGAAAGGTACAGAATTTTTGAGAATTTTTGCATGATTTTGAAAATTTTTACAGAGTGGAATAAATGGCTCAGAGTCCCATAGACGCCACTTACACAGCGCCGCATTAATCTAATTTATAAGTGATAATTTTTTGAAAATATCGAGTTTGCAAGCGGCAGTGGGTTAATGCTATTGATCGTGACAGTGGCCATGACTTCAGTAAATGACAATATAGTGTCATGTACCTGGATAACACTTTCATCATATGCAGCATCCATATTATCCGAGATAGAGAACATTTTAGGTGAACCATTTGACGATATTGTTTGGCAGACACGGCCTATATGCCCCTTTCCGCCAAATGAAAAACACTTAGCATTACGAAATGGACAATTGCGACGCCCATGATTATCATCGCATTCACAGTATAACCCATTATCTGGATTGTTCTTCCACGACTCAAGTTCAAATTCGAATCTGAGCCCACATTCACCCTCCTAGATCTTTCTTTAACAAGGTTAATTTCTGCTACTGAAATCTTGGAAGGACGCACTTCTTTTGAATACCGAATTGCCACTTTGGCTGCCAAAGGTCAGAAAGGTCGAAGGTAAGGGGCCAGACTAAGAGAGTGCCCTATCCAAACTAAGGTGTAAGGCATTGTACTGAGAGTTGAGTGGCACTGGGGTAGCAAAAGATGTAGTGTCGCTAACAATCCCTTCAGGGCACCAGGCGAAACTCTGTCATAGTCAGCCTCCCGCCCATATTGGAGAATAACCGGGCGGCGAATTTTCACGTTTCCTCCAGTTTAGCTTTTTTGGTATGGATGTTTTAAATTCAAACTCTAAAACTTTTTCTGGGGAGGCTGCTTCTCTGCCCCATTGCGGGAGTGGTGGCCCTGGTACCTCATCTGAGGGTGCCAGGATCACTGGTGTGCCTCAGGGTGGTGGGACAGTGGAGCAGTCTCCTGGTGTCTTTTCTGCCTTCGAGAGTAAACCTAGTCTGCAAAGGACGCATTTGTATGAAGCAGCTAGGCAAAAGCAGAGGAGGGCTAAGAGGAAAGCTGCTGGCGTCAGTAGCTCTCAGCTACCGCACAGCACTTCCCAATTAGCTTCTTTGTCTGATTCTCCTGCTGGTTTTCCTGGTGCTGGCAAGAGAACGAGATCTGTGTTGTCTATCCCCTCTTCTGAGGAGGGTAGGCCTACTAAGTGGTCCCAGGGCTTTCAGCCCAGATCTTATTCGGAGGCTGTGGCTTCTCTCCGGTTAGCCATCATCAAGGAGGGTTAACCAGACTCCAAGATATGACTGCTGAGGTGGACCTCATCTTGGATAACATTCTGAGTGGTGTGGATGGAATCCCTTCTGGGGAGACCTTGCCACTGTTTAAGGGTTATACTTTAGACAACGGTACTCATTTATACTTGTATAAATGAGTTCACCTGTCAGTGGCTTACTCGGCTTTTGGATGGGTGTACTCTTGGGCAGGGGATTCGTTTAAGGGTTATTCCTGCAATGAACCTACCCAAGCCTGTGAAGATGGCTTATCATACTGCGGACACGCGTACGCAAGATGTGCGCCAGCTTTTCACTCGACTCCAAGTATTCAACCCGGGGTTCAAGACTGAAAACTGGAGGGTCTTGGGTCATAGTAGGGACGCTAAAGGACAGCGTTTAATTCTGATGGTAGATCTTGCTGAGGCAAAGGCCATCAAGGCGGCCAATTTTAAAGGCCTTCTCTGGGATCAATCAAGGGACCTTTAAGGTACTTTCGGATCCTAATTCCAAGTCAGGGAGACTGATAGCTTTGGTGATTGCTCCTGAAAAGGGGCATGAACTGGTCGGGCTTGCCGATAAGGATCGGGCTTCCGACGTCCAGTCAACAGAGGAGAGCATGGATCTCTGCCCACCTTAGGTACCTGTAATGTCATGGGCCTCAGGTTGATTCAGATCAACCTCCAGCACTCCCGAGCCGCTTCCTCCTTTTGGGTCGGCTGCTCATGGGGGGCTGCTATGACCTTGCTCTTATTCAAGAGCCGTGGCACTATAATAATACGGGGGCATCACTAAGGAAGGTAAGTTGTTTTCTTTTACTTCTGATAGTGGTCCTTGGACTTGTGTTTTCACTAGGAATAACATACATGTTTCAACTGTCTCGGATTACTGTTCAAGGGATCTTACTACTGTTGGGGTGAAGCTAGATGAGAGAGGTACTAATAGGGAATTTATTGTTTCCTCTGCTTATTTCCCTTATGAAAGAAAAATTTCCACCAATGCCTGAGTTTGGGTCTTTGGTGGAAGTTTGTCAAAAGAATCATTTTGATTTATCGGTTGGTGTCGATGCTAACTCTCATCATGTGGTTTGGGGTAGCAAAGAAGAGCAGCTATTGGAGTTTCTGATGGGAACTAACCTTTTAATTTTGAAAAGGGGTAATGAGCCTACCTTTGCTGTTGTTAACAGGAGGAAAGTCATTGACCTAATGCTAGGGACTCAGAGTATTTCTGACCTAATTGAGAATTGGCATTGTTAGGGACTCAGTGTATTTCTGACCTAATTGAGAACTGGATTTACAAGCAATCAGGTTACATATAGAGACCCTCGGAGGACTAATTGGGCTTCCTTTAGTGAAGACCTCAAATCACAGATATATTTGCTTTAATTTACAGGGTATGGCACCTAGTCAGTATCACAGATATATTTGCTTTAATTTACAAGGTATGGCACCTAGTCAGGTTACATATACAGACCCTCGGAGGACTAATTGGGCTTCCTTCAGAGAAGACCTTAAATTTAACTTGGAGGGAGTACAGAGCAGATTTTGCTTGGTGGTGGATTTAGAGATGACTGTTGACCAGATTCTATATCCTACCACCAAAATTGTCCTGTCAGGACTGTTCACTCATCAAACCCATTCATTCGTTTCACCCAGCCGTTCATTCATTGGTGGAATGAACGGCTGGGTGGTCTTAGATGTAATGTTAGGCAGCTTTTTAACAAAGCTAAAAGGACTGGTGAATGGGATGCATATAGGAGCACTCTCACTGGTTATAATAAGGCCCATAGAAAGGCTAAAAGGTCTTCCTGGAAACGGTATTGTCAGGGAATTGAAGATATACCTTTAGATTGAGGACTTATCCTCTTTGCAGGTGCAGTCTGACCTTGATGGACGTGATTATCATGCCATGAGGGAGGATTGGGATCTTGTGAGGGGGATGATTAATCAATCTAATATTAGAATGGGCTATAAGTGTCTTTATTGGGATCTTGTGAGGGGATGATTAATCAATCTAACATTAGATGGGCTATAAGTGTTTTAGCCTTTTAAGTAGGGGGGACCAGATGGCATTTTGCCGGTGTTCTTGCAACAGGGCATTGATGTTCTGGTTTGCCGTGTCTTTCGGGCCTGTGTGGCTTTTGCAGGTTCCATGGTCCTGGAGGCAGGTGAGGGTGTCTTTTATACCTAAACCCGAGCGTAATTCTTATACCGAGGCTAAGTCCCATCGTCCGATCAATTTGATGTTTTTTTTGTTGAAGACATTGGAGAGGTTGGTGGATAGGTTTATTAGGGATGGGGCCCTGATTAGGATCCCCCTTTGTCGCAGTCAATTTGCCTATCAATCTGGCAAATCGACTGAGCATGTTCTTCATGAGGTTGTTTCGCTCATTGAGAGGGCTATTGGGTACAAGGAGATTGTCCTCAGTGCTTTCCTTGATATTCAAGGAGCTTTTGAGCAAATTAGCCTGGCTGCTTTCAGACATGGTGTCGGTTCAACGATTATTCGTTGGATTGGCTCCATGCTAAGGCATAGATTTGTTTTTAGCAGACTCTATGAAGAGGAAGTTATGATTCTCACTGACAGGGTATGTCCGCAGGGGGGTGTTGTCTCCTCTTCTTTGGAGCCTTGTGGTGAATGAGTTATTGGCTTTACTTAATGGGAAGAGTTTCTTCACTATTGGATATGCTGATGACAGGAAATTTTCCCACCACAATATGTCTAAGACTTTCTGAAGTTTTTCAGACAGCTCTTAATACAGTTTCTTACTGGTGTAATAGGCTGGGATTTACAGTTTCTTACTGGTGTAATAGGGTTGGATTGTCTGTTAATCTGGCTAAGACTGTTATCGTGCCTTTTACTCGAAGACAGTTGGTAGGGCTAACTGAGCCGACCTTCTTTGGTAAAAGGTTGCAGTTCTCTACTCAGGTCAAATACCTTGGCGTTTTGCTTGACAAGGGTTTGACTTGGAAGCCTCATGTTAGTTTGTTTGGGGAAAGCGTGTAGGTCTCTTTTGGCTTGCATAGGTATTTTGGGTAAGATTTGGGGTCTTAGGCCAGGGTTATTGTTACCGGTGTGAAGTTGGCCTCCCACTTTTGAATTTTTAAATTTTTTCTTTTGCATTCGTTTCTTGATGGACGTGATTATCACACCTCGAGGAAGGATTGGGATCTTGTGAGGGGGATGATTAATCAATCTAATATTAGATGGGCTATAAGTGTCTTTATTGGGATCTTGTGAGGGGATGATTAATCAATCTAACATTAGATGGGCTATAAGTGTTTTAGCCTTTTAAGTTGATGGGACAGATGGCATTTTGCCAGTGTTCTTGCAACAGGGCATTGATGTTCTGGTTTCTCCCCTCTGCCATGTCTTTTGGGCCTGTGTGGCTTTTGGCTACGTTCCATGGTCCTCGAGGCAGGTGAGGGTGTCTTTTATACCTAAACCCAGGCATAATTCTTAAACCGAGGCTAAATCCTATCGTGTGATCAGTCTGATGTCTTTTTTATTGAAGACATTGGAGAGGTTGGTGGATAGGTTTATTAGGTGGGGCCCTGGTTAAGGTCCCCCTTTCTCGCAGCCAATTTGCCTATCAATCTGGCAAATTGACTGAGCATGCTCTTCATTGTCTTGCTCATTGAGAGGGCTATTGTGTACAAGAAGATTGTCCTTGGTACTTTCCTTGATATTCAAGGGGCTTTTGACTCTACTTCTTTTGAGCAAATTAGCCTTGCTGCTACCAGACATGGAGTCAGTTCAACAATTAATCGTTGGATTGGCTCCATACTGAGGCATAGAGTTGTTTTTAGCAGACTCTATGAGGAGGAAGTTATGATTTTCACTGACAGGGATGTCCGCAGGCAGTGGTGTTGTCTCCCCTTCTTTGGAGCCTTGTGGTGAATGAGCTATTGGCTACTTAGTAGGAAAGGGCTTCTTCACTGTTGGTTACTCCCGATGACATATACATTGTTGTGGTGGGGAAATTTCCTAGGACTGTTTGCCTTCATTGTGGTGGGGAAATTTCCTAGGACTGTTCCTGAAGTTTTTCAGACAGCTACTTAATACAGTTTCTTACTGGTGTAATAGGGTTAAATTGTCTGTTAATCCGGCTAAGACTGTTATCGTGCCTTTTACTCGAAGAAGACAATTGGCAGGGTTAACTGTGCCAACCTTCTTCGGTGAAAGGTTACAGTTTTCTACCCAGGTCAAATACGTTGGCGTTTTGTTTGACAAGGGTTTGACTTGGAAGTCACATGTTGAGTTTGTTGTGGGGAAAGCCTGTAGGGCTCTTTGGGCTTGCAGGGGTATTTTTGGTAAGACTTGATGTCTTAGACCACGGTTGTTGTTTTGGATTTACACCATGGTGGTGAGATTTATTCTTACTTATGCTGCCATTGTCTGGTGGTGAAGGGTTTTACTTAAAACTTGTCAGGCTGAACTTGGGAAGATTCAAAGGCTGGCCTGTTTGAGCATTACTGGGCTATGAAGACTGCTCCTACTGCCGCTCTTGAGGTTCTCCTGTGCATTCCTCCTCTGCATTTATTTGTTGAGGCGAGTGCCCGGGAGGGCTATTATAGGCTTCATTCTTCGAGGCAAGGGATTTCTTGGACCTATAAGGTGGAGCATTTGTCCTTTGAGTGGGACAGGTTACACTGCAACATTCTTGGGATGTTAAAGATCACATGGTACCTAGATTTAACTTCCTCCAGCCTTCACTGTCATTTTTCTCAGTTTGGAGGGCTAGAGATTTGTGGAGGGGGATTTGGGTGCAGTATCAAGGGTGGTTTGGTCTGGTTTATGGACGGTTCTAAAACCTAGATTTAACTTCCTCCAGCCCTTCACTGTCATTTTTCCCAGTTTGGAGGGCTAGGGATTTGGAAGGGGATTTGGGTGCAGTATCAAGGGTGGTTTGGTCTGGTTTATGGACGGTTCTAAAACCACTACTGGTGTTGGGGTGGAAGTTTACTGCGAAGGGACCCAGATGCATTATTCCTTTTCCCTTGGGCAGTTTGCCACTGTCTTTCAGACAGAAATTTTTGCTATTTCTGCATGTGTTAGTATTAATCTTGATAAGGATTATGCTAGTAAGCACATTTTTATTCTATCTGACAGTCAGGCTGCTCTTAAAGCACTTGATAATTCCCAATTATTTAGGTATAACGATATTTAGAAAAAATAACAGTTTTCAGTTTAAAAGAAATTGGAAGAAATTAAATAATTTTAAAATGTTAAATTTTTACTCAAATACACCTTCACATATAAAAAGAAATTTATTCATTTCTGAAATTAAAAAAACATATAATAGAACAATTTTAAAAATTCACCAAGTTGAAGAAATAAAACAAATATATCAAATGTTTTTATTAAATGATTATCCTAAAAGAATATTAAGAAAATGGGAACAGGATTGTATAAAAAAATTGAGTATAAAAATAGTAATCTTATAAAAAATAACTTAAATGTTAATAATAAAAGAAAAAATAACATTTATTTTTCTGTTCCGTATGAAAAAAAAATCTTAAAAATTTTATAATTTTTCAGGTTTTGCTACTTTTCTTAGTATATTCAACACATTTTACATAAATATCTGAAAAAAATCTCTCATTTTTTAGCATCTGAAAAATATTCATAATCTTATAATCCTATACTATTTAAACAACATATTGAATTCAATGTTTTGTTTTCATTTAAATTAAGTTAATCAATTATTGTGAAATGAAATTTTGTTAATAAATTTGCTCACCCCAGGAGGAATTTTTGTTAATATTTTATACAGTGATTAATAACATTGTATATCAACTAATATTCTTAACTTATAATCAACTAATTTAAATATTTTTATTTTTAAAGGATTAAATAAAAATTCCTGAATCTTTTACATCTGTAAATATTTTACATTAATACAAATGAGCCTAAGATGCTAAAATTACTTTTAATTTAAACAAACCATTAGTATAAATTAATTTCTAATTATGGTAAGTAAAATATCAATCTAAATATTGTTTTATCAAATTTAAAAATTTTATTATATGTTTACAGTAGATTCAGTTATTCATCCAAAAAATTGTACCTAAATTGAAAATCATATAAGTCCAATAATGCTTAAATTCTATATATACAAATGGGCACATTAGCAAATGGAATGGTGAGGTGAAATTTATGCACCCACTTAAACCATAGATAAGAATATTTAAGACCATAAGTGATATTTTGGCAAAAATGTAAATTGTTTAAAGAATTCTTCATTAGCATTGCATGAAAATTTAACAAAAATTAAAAGATTTAAGCATCCACATATTTTTTCAAATTACATAAGATGAAACTGTGTAAGTCAGGGACTTACTTTATAGATCTTTATTATATATGGTATATTTCAAAATGGGATGTATAATGAATTATAATGTTAAATTCATAAGATGAAACTGTGTAAGTCAGGAACTTACTTTATAGGTCTTTATTATATATGGTATATTTCAAAATGGGATGTATAATGAATTATAATGTTAAATTATAATGAGTAAATATGGAGCAGCTCATCTAATATCAGTTAATATAAAATGCAAATGCAGCAATCTCCTATATTTATGATCAATAATTTGCCTGCTTTCTGATAGTTCTGATCATTTAGAAAATATAGGATGAAAAAGTATAATGATATACTTTCTTTTTATAAATAAAACATTGCCTATTTATGCTTAAAATAATTAAACAATATATATACATTCACTTTATCATAAATATTGTTAAAATTATGTTTAAAATATCTTTTATGGGTTTAAATTATTTTTTAAAGCTCCACCAAGATTATTTTACTTCATTAATCCAGAGTATTATAAATCTGAACAACTAATCACCTCCATTACTCTGATTAATGATATTTTACCATAATAAAATTTCATTTAAATTAACAGCAATTTGATATGCTAAATTCACAATTTGATTATTCATTAAATTCCTTAATATTTGTATTAGCTTATGAAATCATAAATATACTTACACTGAGTTGGTATGCTTCATCAAATGGTGCAGTTGCATGATATGATAATACTTCAAGTGTGACTTTCTGTTTTGCCATTGCCTTGATTGCTCTCTCATACATTTGTGTGTTATGAATTCCCATGCCACAAAATATTCCAAATCCCTATAATATATTAATAAAATTTGATAGATTAAATATATTTGAAAATATACAAAATAGAAATTTAAATTATATAAATAAATTAATTTTTGACTAGCCAGGCTGCCCAAAAATTTGTGGCACAATCTTTTTTCTATTTGCTATATATATTATATATTGTATTTAAGCCAAACAATTTTATAGAGAAAAACTTTTTACAAAGGAGATGTCGACTTATACATGAAAAGTTAAAAATTAAAAAAATTTTCCTGAGATCATAAGACTTCAAATATCAGCATACTGTGTCATCATCACATCTATGCAACAGTCTAGTGAGATTTCATATTTATTTCTAACAAACATCATTGTCTTAATAATTATATATGTGTCATCATCACATCTATGTAACAGTCTAGTGAGATTTCATATTTATTTCTAACAAACATCATTGTCTTAATAATTATATTATTAAAAATAAACAAATATATATAGCTATTCATGAATTAATATTTTCATATATAGACAATACACAAGAATATTTTATCAGTATTTTCATCAGATATTATATAAACCTATTTTTGTAGTATCTGATATTTAAATATCAAATACTACATTAAATAGGATTGAAAATATATAAAGTAGTTACATTGCATTCTCTTCATACTAGCAGCATATATATTTTGGCAGCCACAAGATCTAGCACACAATGAGTCCTTTTTAACATCAGGATTAAGTTCCTGAAAATCACAACATTAATTGAAAGCAAAAACTTTATTATCTAGCTTATAAATTTCCCAAGGAATGGGTTCCTAATTCAATTTTGTGTCTTCTGAATGGAAAACCAAAGCATTTACAACCAGCACACAGAACATTCAACCAGTCAATCTGGTTGAATGTCCTGTGTGCTATATAATTTAATTAATATATTATTCATAGACAATATTATATAATTGAGTTAGTGCTCATGTAAAATATGGTTACCTTGTTTTTTATAATAATAGGTCTCTAGCTCATTTTCTCTCTATTAATGAGGGGAATGTAAGAAAACAGGGCTTTATTCTGTTTCACTGCCTTAAAATTTTTAATTTTTTAATTAACTAATTTAGTTTTTGCTGAGAATAATAATGAATAATAAATATTGTGAAATGACATTAAAAGATGCAACATTAAATAAAGACATACTGATTTGTTCCTAACAAATATATATTTCTTCTTGACTCTTATAAACAAGCAATTCAACAAAAAACTAAAATTGCCTACTTTCCACATGTATCATTTATTTGCCATTTATTTAACATTTGGAATCCATTGCTTTTATATGCCCAAATTTTAGCATTAATTTAGCCAGCATAAATATCATGGTTGTGTGTTATCATCATGGTAATGTAATGTTATCATGACCTCATAAATTATCAGTGTTTTGTGATGTCAGCCATTATTATGTCATGATGACATCATGTCAGTACTGTGACATAATTATGACAGATATTAACAATAGACAGCACTATATTACTGAAATCAGGTAAGTTTATGCATTATCCTCTACACTGCTAACATGTAGTATCATCTATTGGCAATAATATAAATAAAATTTGAATGAAAATAAAATTCTATCTTTTAAGATTAAATGATCCTACAGTATAAAAGTATGTGCTGTTGAGATATCCTTAATGGCAAAACATCACTACTGAATATTATGAAAATCTGCTAATTAGTCCAAAAGTTACTAGTGGAACACAGAGAGACATGAGCCTTATTTTAAAAGCTTCCATTTCCTTTGGAAGTAGGTTAAAATATATATATATGTGTAAATGTTTATATTTAAATACTTTGAAAAATATTAATTTATCAGGCACTTCACAAATAAGATTAGAAATTATAATAAATAAAAAACAGTTAAATTATAATGAGTAAATATGGAGCAGCTCATCTAATATCAGTTAATATAAAATGCAAATGCAGCAATCTCCTATATTTATGATCAATAATTTGCCTGCTTTCTGATAGTTCTGATCATTTAGAAAATATAGGATGATTATTTTGCATAGATTTCATATATAAAGCTTTGTTTCAACAAAATATATAATCATTTCATTATTATTAATTTATATTAGCAAAATTTGCATTGCATGTTTTGATTCTGATTTTCTATCATTTAAGCTTAAATATTTTTGTCGAGATTTGGAAATGACAAAAATATTTAATATTTCTTTATTAAAGTGATTGCTCATCATTAGTTTTATTAAAGTGATTGCTCATCAGATACTGATGAGCAATCACTTTAATAAAACTATAATTTTGGAAAACATGATTGGGCATGATACAATATGATATGTGCCTGCTCCCCATTAAGCGCTCTCTTCATATCGAATTATAATGTTTTGATATTATGAATCTGCATTTTGTTTAAGTGCTCTTATTTATTTTAATTGTGAACTGCATTTGGAAAGTTTTTAAAATTATAAAAATTATCAATTTATTTCAATGAATATCATATTGTTCTAACTGTTGAAATTTGTGGGTTGGTTTATACATATGTTTCAACTTTTAACTGTTTTAGAAGCTGAAATATGTTAAAGTGGTTTATATATGTATTGTTTTGATTATCCAAGCTCTCTAGGTCCACATTACCTTGGATAATTAGGCAACTATATATAATAATTGAACACTTGGATTTATTATGACTGTTTGTATAAAATTAAGAAATTGAAACTACAGTGATTTGGAAAAATGGCATATCATTCAAATTAACAAAATAAATCTAGATATATAACAGGTATAATTAGAATTAGAGTTAATTACAGAACATCAATGAACATCATTTTATATATGCATAGTGATAACTGAAATAATTCATTAGCATTTATAAAAAGAAAAATTTATTCATATAAATGATATTAAAATTATGCAAGTTAAATTTTGTATAGTTCTGATGATTAAATAATTGATTCCTAAAACCATGTTATTAAAAAGAAGTAGATTAAAAAATGATTTTTTAGTTGTTATAATTTTCATTCTTTTGAATCCTTGGACATATCCTGAATTTATACAAATAGTCCTCAACTTTTGATAGAGTTCAATTTTAAAAATTTTGAACCCTACCTTCATAAGTCAAAAATGCTCAAAATTTATAGATTTCTCATTATTAATTTTTACTATGACACTATATATCAGGGGTGTTCAATCTCTTTTACTATGTGAGCTACTTTTCTATACTAAGTTATTTGGTGATCTACTCTCTTATAAAGAAGGATTTGATAACATTAGAAGAAATTAAAAATTATGTCAATTTATTCAATAAATCTTTACAATTTACAATTGAAAAAGAAATAAATGGGTCTTTAAATTATTTAGATATAACGATATTTAGAAAAAATAACAGTTTTCAGTTTAAAAGATATTGGAAGAAATTAAATAATTTTAAAATGTTAAATTTTTACTCAAATACACCCTTGCATATAAAAAGAAATTTATTCATTTCTGAAATTAAAAAAACATATAATAGAACAACTTTAAAAATTCGCCAAGTTGAAGAAATAAAACAAATATATCAAATGTTTTTATTAAATGATTATCCTAAAAGAATATTAAGAAAATGGGAACAGGATTGTATAAAAATTGAGTATAAAAATAGTAATCTTATAAAAAATAACTTAAATGTAAATAATAAAGGAAAAAATAACATTTATTTTTCTGTTCCATATGAAAAAAAATAAATTTTATGTTGTAAGAGATATTTTTAAATCTATAGATATTAATATAGCTCCAAAGTTACAATTCACTATAAAAAATTTAATTTATTTAGGTCGAACGGTACAATCTGTCTTAAGCATGGATCATGTAGTTTATAAGTTAGAATGCACATGCTCTAATAAACATATATACATAGGGGAAACAAAAAGGCAATTACAGATAAGGGTTAATGAACATGACAGATATATTAGATCCAAAACAGGAAAATCAGGAATATCTTTACATTGTTTACAAAATAATTGTAGTATAAATAAAAATAGTATAAAAATTTTAAAACAAGAAAGGAAACATACTAAACGGTTCTTTTATGAATTCTACTTTATTAAAAAAGAAGAAATAAAAAATAATAATTTAATAGTTAATAATAAAAATGGTCTAAAAATTCCTAATATTTGGTGGGAGATCCTTTTCCCAGTAGAGGGCGACATAAATGTTTAGGATATATGTAAATTATTGAGAAATTTGGTGAACGATTTTGAACTTGATGGAAACAATCTTTCTTTCCAAGTAAGATTTCAGTTGGTATATTTGTAAGTTTCCTAAAGAAATAACCTTTAATGTTAAACATATTCTCCCAAAGGAAAACAATTTTATTTGTTAAAAAAAGTGAATTATAGTGTAAAAATGAAGAAGCTATTTAATAATTATGGAATTGTTTGTAAAAAGGTAACTACTTTAAATTTATATATTAATTAATAAATGTAAAACTAATTTAAGATTTATAAAAAATTTTTTTAGAATGTGAGAGAATCACCATTAGGAAAGATCGCTATAGAATATTAATGTAATAATTTTATGTGAAAAAATTTTAATGTGTTTAGTAAAAAATGCATGGTAACAATAAATGTATGTAAATTTTAGTTACCATCGTTAGGTGGCGTGTTAACTTCCCGTTCTGAAGAGTTTGTCGTGGCAGCCGCAGTTGTTGGAGACTGGTGGAAATTACACTCTGTATTTGTATTATCGTATGGTGATAAGTATTGCTTTAAGTTTTATTCGAATGGGAAGTAAGTTGGAAATTTTGATGTTATCTTTAATCAATCTTATTAATCTGTATAACCAGTTGTTTAATTCAAATAAATTACTTTGGAGCTATGGAGTCAGTAGTGCATGCTTTGCTTATCTTTTTACTGGTTTAACCAGCGAGAGTAGAATATTAACATAAAGATAAACAATGAGAAGTGGCCTAAAAGACAACCGGAGGGTTCGAGGGGTCGAACCGATGGAAATGTTGTGGGAGGGCCCCCAAATGTTTCAAGTGGCGCCCGAACAGGGACCCCTCAGCCCTCAGCTACAGCATGTCCTGCTCCAGATTATATTAATTTTGCTCATTTTGACGATAATGTTTTTTTGAATAGGAGGAGAGAAGCAGTGCAGTTGGGGAGACCTGTCTTTGTTTCTGATTTATTTACGCTGTATCAAGGATTCTACCTGTTATCCAAAGTTTTTGATGATGTTTCACCAGCCAGTCCATCTGGTCCGGAATGATGTTATTGGAGACCATATAGCTCCATCGAAGTTAAAGTATTCATCTGTATATTTGTGCTCCAGTTCTTCGTTAATGATGTTGGGTCCCTTTTTTGTTTTCCCAGCCTCATGTTTTTTGGCAGTGGTGTGTAAGGATTTGGAAAAAATTGTTTTTGGTGGTAGAGAGAAAATTAAAGAAAAATAAGTAATTGTTACCTGTTTCCAGAGGTGCGTCAATGTGACGAGATGGGGGCGACCATTACGGATGATGCAACAGACTACACGACTGTTTGAATTAAATAATGTATTTGTATGTTATACGGATGATTTTTCTAAGAAATGTTTTTTAAACAACGATTAATTATTGGTAGTATTTCTGTATGTGTTTTTATGACAAATGTCGGAAAAAGTTGTAAACTGTATGTAAATTTTAGGAGTATAAAGTTACCATTGTTAGGTGGCGTGTTAACTTCCCGTTCTGAAGAGTTTGTCGTGGCAGCCGCAGTTGTTGGAGACTGGTGGAAATTACACTCTGTATTTGTATTATCGTATGGTGATAAGTATTGCTTTAAGTTTTATTCGAATGGGAAGTAAGTTGGAAATTTTGATGTTATCTTTAATCAATCTTATTAATCTGTATAACCAGTTGTTTAATTCAAATAAATTACTTTGGAGCTATGGAGTCAGTAGTGCATGCTTTGCTTATCTTTTTACTGGTTTAACCAGCGAGAGTAGAATATTAACATAAAGATAAACAATGAGAAGTGGCCTAAAAGACAACCGGAGGGTTCGAGGGGTCGAACCGATGGAAATGTTGTGGGAGGGCCCCCAAATGTTTCAAGTGGCGCCCGAACAGGGACCCCTCAGCCCTCAGCTACAGCATGTCCTGCTCCAGATTATATTAATTTTGCTCATTTTGACGATAATGTTTTTTTGAATAGGAGGAGAGAAGCAGTGCAGTTGGGGAGACCTGTCTTTGTTTCTGATTTATTTACGCTGTATCAAGGATTCTACCCGTTATCCAAAGTTTTTGATGATGTTTCACCAGCCAGTCCATCTGGTCCGGAATGATGTTATTGGAGACCATATAGCTCCATCGAAGTTAAAGTATTCATCTGTATATTTGTGCTCCAGTTCTTCGTTAATGATGCTGGGTCCCTTTTTTGTTTTCCCAGCCTCATGTTTTTTGGCAGTGGTGTGTAAGGATTTGGAAAAAAATTGTTTTTGGTGGTGGAGAGAAAATTAAAGAAAAATAAGTAATTGTTACCTGTTTCCAGAGGTGCGTCAATGTGACGAGATGGGGGCGACCATTACGAATGATGCAACAGACTACACGACTGTTTGAATTAAATAATGTGTTTGTATGTTATATGGATGATTTTTCTAAGAAATGTTTTTTAAACAACGATTAATTATTGGTAGTATTTCTGTATGTGTTTTTATGACAAATGTCGTTGTAAACTGTATGTAAATATTAGGAGTATAAAGTTACCATTGTTAGGTGGCGTGTTAACTTCCCGTTCTGAAGAGTTTGTCGTGGCAGCTGCGGTTGTTGGAGACTGGTGGAAATTACATTCTGTATTTGTATTATCGCATAGTGATAAGTATTGCTTTAATTTTTATTCGAACGGGAAGTAAGTTGGAAATTTTGGTGTTATCTTTAATTAATCTTATTAATCTGTATAACCAGTTGTTTAATTCAAATAAATTACTTTGGAGCTATGGAGTCAGTAGTGCATGCTTTGCTTATCTTTTTAGAGTGGTTTGACCAGCGAGAGTGGAATATTAACATAAAGATAAACAATGAGAAGTGGCCTAAAAGACAACCAGAGGGTTCGAGGGGTCAAACCGATGGAAAAGTTGTGGGAGGGCCCCCAAACATTTCAGTGAAACTATAGCAACCAGAGGACATACCAGTGGCGGCTCGCCCATAAGGGCTGTAGGGCTGCAGCCCTCCCACCAAAATGAAAACAAGTGTGTGTGTGTGTGTGTTTATTGGATATACAAGATTATTTATTTGAAGGAAAATATTCTCGGTATCAAAAATATGAAGAAAACAATAAATTATTCAATAAGAGTAAAGGGAGAAATTATTATAAAATTTCTACTTTCCCTTTCGGAAAAGTATTACATTTTCTTTTTAAAGTAAAATTTTAATCGTAAAAATGTAAAATTACATAATCTAACAATAGAGTACAGAATGCAAGAGAGAGAGTGTGTGTGTGTGTGTTTATTGGATATACAAGATTATTTATTTGAAGGAAAATATTCTCGCTTCCACAATACTCACACAAACACAGACACTTTCTATAAAATATATCCTCAATTCAGAAAAAGAATCTGCAGAAGAATTCCGAGATTCCCGTTTTACAAAGGCACAAAATGGTACATTTACTCGCTTTTTGTTTTGTAACATTTTTCACTCATTTCTGTCAAGCGCACTTGTCTTATTCTCCAAGTGACGATTATATCTCTTATTTTTATCTTTTATTTTTCCCCCTCCTTGCTCTTATCTACAAAATAATGCAAAAAAAAAAATAAAATAAAATAAAATAAAGATATTTAAACAATATCGACTTTATTCGTTATATTTGGATATATTAAATGATTCCCCTCCTTGCTCTTATCTACAAAATAATGCAAAAAAAAAATAAAGATATTTAAACAATATCGACTTTATTCGTTATATTTGGATATATTAAATGAACTTCTTACGTACAAATATAGAAGAAAAAAACCTATTTTTATTTGCAACTATGTACATATACAGTTGCACAACTGTGTATGTACAGCGCATATTTGCTTTTCCTCCTTGTAAAAATCATTCAGAGATTAAGTTTAGTTAGTCAGAACAATATTGTTTTATATGTAGTTTCTGTTGAATTGTTAGAAATAGTTTCTGTTGTTGTTGTTGTTGAGCTGGATTTCATTATACAACTGTCACAATCTTTGATAAGGTTAAGTGTATTTGTGGCTACTTCACATTTAAATGTTATCATTGTCATACATATTGTATATCTGTGAATATGTAAATAAGTTTGTTTCCACGACGAGTTTACAAGAAGAAAAACATATTTTTCCAATGTAAATAAAAATATTTTATTACATTTATAAAAGTAAATATTATAATATAAATGCTATCATTAAATAAAATTTATAAATTCCTGGCACAAAATTCGAAATTTCTATCAGTTTCGATTATTATTATTATTATTTTTTTTTTTTCTTTCTACATAAAATACAAAATTTTTCTAGCACGCTAATATTTTTTTTAGAAATTTCTATCAGTTTCGATTATTATTATTTTTTTTTTTTTCTTTCTACATAAAATACAAAATTTTTCTAGCACGCTAATATTTTTTAAAATATCGTAATTATTATTTTTCAGTTTAAAAAACTTAAATTTTTAATAATTTAAGTAATTAAAATGTTTTCAGAAGGAAGCATCCATAAACTGTCACGCTATTACGAACACTTTTTGACCTCCTTTCTCTCCTTCGTGATATTTGTCACACAAAGTAGACCTCCCTGACCGTGATGCAACAAATTTCAAGATACTACCCTTCTACGTAAAAACTTTTCTTCCTTTTTACATAAAAAATAAATATAAAAATGTACATAAAATAAAAATTAAGTTGCAGTGTAACATATTCTTTAATTTCCAAATAAACCTTTAAACAACTGGATGCAAATGCTTTAAAACTAGTTATATATATTTAATAAAAATTTTGTAACACAATATATTTTGTTATAAAATGTATCTATAAATATGTTTATTTTATTAACAATTAAAACAAATAGTTTAGTCAGAAAGATATAAAACTTCGTCATCATTTTTACATGACGTCAGAATTTGCACGATTCTCTCCCCCTACAACATTCGTCCTCACAGATCTCTACACCCTCCCTTTAACAGCGTGACGTATTTTAGGGATATTCCCTAACTGCAATATCAAATTTTTAAATTTAAGCATGCAATAAAAATCTTACTCATTCTTTTTTATAAAACAAGAAAATATTTTTTATAAAAAAATAAATAATTTATTATTGATTAAAACAGAAATAAAATTCTCTAGTTTTATTTATTCTATTGGAAAAAAATGTTGTATTTTTTTATTTATCATAAGAGTAAAATATTCTGAGATTTGCAAACATAACGAATATTTTAAAAAATTCAAAATTTCCATATATTTTTCGAAGGAAAAAAATAACTAATAATATGAACGTGGAGTGATATATCAATCTTAAACAGAATTTTACTGAATATGATAATACTAAATAATATATTATGCTTATTCAATATGTGGATATCGTATCGGTAAAACGCTTGAATAAGTTTGACAGAATCTTACTTTTTTTTTTCTTGTTTTTGCTTCTTAAAAAAGAAATGATTTATTTGCGAGTTGACGTGTCTACAATGCAATTCACAGTTTAGTACGCTGTGTTGTGTTTGATAATTCAATTGTAGAAATATATTCTCCAAAGGATGATAAGAGAATACTTAAAGAGGAAAGAGAAACATTTCCAAGAGGAAAAAAAAAAAATACAGAATTAATCCAATACGGTTCAAATTTATTAAATATTCACAAATTACCAAAAGTAGAATTCATTTATTTTAAAATATCACCATTTTGTTTATCATAAATGTTTCAAAAAAAATAAAAGAAAATTGAAAAAAATCTTCTAGTAGTTTTATGATAACTTTAATCTTTACTGTTTGTGATGAATTATCAAAATCAATCAACTTGGAAAGACTTAATCTATCTATATTTATAACCTAAAATATATATACCGGTATATATATTTTTTTTTTCTTTTTTTACTCAAGATATAAGAATAGTTTATCGATAAATGACGAGTTTTTATAGAAAGAAAAAAATCTGTAAATTGTTTGTTCTTACAGTAAAGTAATAAATCTTTAAAATATCTTTTTTTTTCTTTTGATTTTTTGCTTCATTTTAATATCCAGTGTTAAACCGTAATCGTCCAGGATTTTAAAATAAACATTAAATAAATAACGGATTTATTAATTTCAGAAAAATTTATATATAAAACCATAAATCTTCTCTAATCCTCTCATTTTGTGAAGACATTATAATTAATTTTTCTGTTCTGAAAGATTTAAAAGCTTTCATAGGAATTTTAATGCTTGTTTTCAAGGAAAATAATTTTTTATGTATAATTAAGAATCGAAATTTTAAAATCTGTTAATAAATTTACCAACTTTTAATACATTTTTTTTTATTTTTTGATACTTTAAATCTCGCCACATGGACATTTGGAAAAAAAAAAAAAATTTCACTAAGAAGAACTAATTAAATTTCTTTATAAAAGTTACTAGTTAATCTATTGTTAAAGTTTCTTAACAGTTTAAGTTTTTTGGTGAAATTTTTAATAATTTAATTTAAATATCTGATTAATTATTTAAAATTTCTGTTGAATTATTGACAACATCACACTGCAGTGATCTTCACGTTTTAGTAGATGTTCATCTGATCGATTGAACAATGATATAAAATCATTAACTATATTCAGAAAATATATTAAAAAATAAACAAATATTGTGAAAATTTAATGATAACTTATAATTATATTATTCCTCTACTAATTTTTTCATAAATACTTACGTAATTTTAAAATAATTATTCAAAACTATTTTTCTTTTGATAAAGAAGATTAAAACTGTGTTGTTGGCACTCGAAACACAAAATATAATGGTTTAATAAGATAATTCACCTTAATTTTATTAATTTATAATAAAATTAAATAAATTTTTAATAGTTTTAAAAATTTAATACTGCTTAGCAATAAAATAAGTTCATTCCTGGGTAAGTAGTATATGCTTTCAGTTTTATTAATATGTTAAAATATATTAAGAAAGGAAAGATGATTTTATATTCATGAAATGAAATTTTTATTAAAAATATATATATATATATATATATTTATATACAATTCTGAAAAAAATTGAATGTGAGAAGACATTCATGAGGTTGTCAATAGTAGAAGAGGCATGTTTGACAATAACACATCATGAGAAGAAAGTAAAAGCTTAATTCAAATCCCAATACAACTGAACAGGGAAGAGTCAACGACCAGCCGGATATATGTCTTACAACAAAACACCATCGAATTCGATCGGAGAAGAACAGCGCTACTGTCACAACAGACAGATGTACCTACATTTATACATCCGGCTATTCGATCCAGTCTTTTGTCCTTTACCATACCGCCATTTCTTTATTGATTCATCCCTTTCCCATGCAGCACCTATTATTCATTTAATATACGATCCCGAAACATGAAATAGCACTTCTATCACGGTTATTAATGGAGCGGTACCTGTATGTAGAAGTCAAAGAGGACATCCAGATTAAAAAAAAAAGAGTAATTTATTACCAAAAAATATCTATTTATTTATTATCTTTATATGGTAATAAATACGAAATTTTGATATTTAATTTCCATCTTTTTAATAAAATATATTCGATTACTATTCTAAATTATCATAATTATTTTATTTCCTAGTATATTTATACACAAGTGAATAGATACATTTATAATAAGGGAACATTACTTAACTGATAATGGGGGAAAATTTAAATATCATAAATTAATCTCTCTCAAATCTAGCAATTATTAAAATAACTATAATGAGACAAATTAAAACGAATATATATATTAATATGGCACAACTTTAATTGAATTTATACATACTGATATCTTTCGTGAAATAAATATTGAAGAGATTTATTTAAAAGCTATTTTATATTGATATTTCACATTGGAAGAACAAAATAATTGAATTTATGATTCATAACGCAATCTAACACAACCTGACACAATTTTATACAATCCAACACAATCTTATACAACCCTACACAAACTAACACAACCTTATAAAATCTAAATAACTTTATACAATCTAACACAGTCTTATACATCTAATACAATCTTATACAACCTAACACAACCTTATACAACCTAAACAACTTTATACAATCTAACACAGTTTTATACAATCTTATACAATCTAACACAACCTTACACAGGCTTACACAACCTAACACTACTTTATACAATCTTACACAGCCTAACACAACCTAACACAACCTTATGCAACCTAACACAACCTTACACAACCTAATACAATCTTACATAACACAACCTAATATAACTTATAACTTTACACAAACTAATACAACCTTATACAACCTAAGATAACCTAACACAACCTTATACAACCTAACACAATTGTACATAACCTAACATAACCTAATTTAACACAATCTAACATCCATTTAATCTAATCAGTTTCTCTTAATCGATTGTTTAAGGCAATTTTCCTTATAATATAATTACAAATATAATAAAATATATTTGTTAATTTTAATAAATGTAATTTATATTTGCTATCATGAACACATAATAGCAAAAATCGATAAGAGAATATTCTAAAAAGTTTAAGCCTTAAAAAAAAAGAAACGGAAAGTAATTTTTTACTTTTGTAAAGTTTGAATGAAAATTTTCCAAAATTAAGTTATTGTACTGGATGTATCGATTGTTAGAATTGAGTAAATTGCAATTCTTGAAGAAACTCAGTTGTCTCTTGTGACATTTCAATAAAATAAAAGTGAGAAAGAAGTAATTGCTTGGTACTCAACATTCCGATTTTTCTGAAAAATGTTCTCCTTTCTGCATCAGGCTGTCAGATGTCTAAAAGTATGCTCCAATTGATTGCTTTTGCTACATTAGTTACTGTTGCTGTCTCTGTAAAGAGTCGTTTTCTGCGCTAAAGCAAATCAAATTCTATTCTAAGATTTTTGTACAACATGAAATCTCCTCTCTTCAGTCAATAAAGCAGTTTCTCCTTCAAATATTGAAGTCGTGAAGAATAATGTGATGAAGTTAGTTCAACTCCTTTATTGAAAATTATTGAGGAATATTTTGTATTTTCTTCTTAAGTAAATAGTATAATTCTTTCTCAGTTTCAATACTTCGTTTATATTGAATTTTTTACTTAATATCGTTTTCATTGTTATGAGAAATGTTAAAAGATGTCATCCTCCGCCATTTTTATTATATTTTTAAAATGTCTTATTTTAAATTATTTTTAAAAATAATTTTAAAACCAAATTTAAATTAGTTTTCAAAAATAAATTCATTATTAATGATATTGTTTATTTTAATATTTAAATTAATTGAATTTCTTTGAAAATTCAATATTATTTATTTGAACTGACTTCTTACTTATTTTCGTGTGCAATTGAAGACTTATACATTAAAGTAGCTCAATGAAGTTGTTTTGTAGAAAATTTGAAATTCAATCAACTTCACATAAACAGTTGCTTTACCACTTGAATGAAAAGACTATATATCAACTGTTATTCTTTGTTAAAGTGCATGTAGATCTATTAAAAGTTTCGGTGTTTAATTCGTATGGAAATAATCTGTCAATAAACTCATTTCTAATATTTTTAAAAAGTAAACATCAAAATAATATTTGTATTGATGACAATAATCGTTTTATTACATTTGATATTCACTTATTTATTTATTTATTTAAATATTTCATTATTTTACAAATTGTTTTAAAAGAACATAAAATAGAAAATAATTTTTGAAATTTTCATCTTTCTGCGAAGAAACTGCACTTGTTACGATTTTAATCCATCAGTATAATTTTTGAATACTGTAACCCCTTTGTATTATATTCTGTAAAATACTGTTGTACTATATTTATACAGTTCAAAGTACAATATAGTACCTTTATATTGTATACTGTACCTCTTGTTACGATTTTAATCCATCAGTACAATTTTTGAATACTGTAACCCCTTTGTATTATATTCTGTAAAATACTATTGTACTATATTTATACAGTTCAAAGTACAATATAGTACCTTTATATTGTATACTGTACCTTTGTAGTGCATACTAGAAAGGTACAGTATGCACTACAAAGAGTAGTATACTGTACCTTAGTAGTGAATACTGTATCTTTGTAGTGTATACTGTACCTTCGTAGTGTATACTGTACCTCTGTACTGTATGTATTCTCTACATTTTTAGTGTATACTGTACGTTTGTAGTACATACTCTACCTTTGTGCTGTATATACTGTATTTAAAATTATAGGAATCCTTAAACAAGTTTGTTTAGATCTCTAATATTATCAAGTTAACGGACCACTTTATAAACAATATTTGGTTGGATTTGATGGATGCGAATTAACCTACAAACATGTTAAATTAATTATCTGACACCTTCTCCTCTTTATTATCAGTGTAATTATTATAAATTTACTGTTGAACAACATCCAACTTCTCGAATGTAGTACAACTGTACCAATTAATGCGTAATTCTCCAAGTTTTATCGTTCAAATTATTATTATTTATTGATTTATAACATTTTTTTTTCCTCAAGAGGGGAAAAAAAAAAGTCATATTTTACAACAAATATCTTTCTTGATGAATTATATTTTCTCAAAGTTCATACTGGATTTTTAAAATTGGATATTGTTTGATATGATCTTTTAAGGAAGTGATGTGTACCGATTTAATTAGTTTGTAAATAGAAACCTGTATACCGTACAACATCAAGGAAGAACAGAAGGTCAAAGATGTTAGTAAAACTACAGTAGTTTAGAAGACGACTACCACACACACACACTACACGGAATAAAAAGAGAAGGGTTGTCTCTATGCAAATCAGTTCCTTATCATCGAAAGTTATTCTGTTGACAGTTAATTACGTTGAATAATTTATGCTTATCCACTCAATAAATAAACACGAAATAAGGTTGAACCAAACGGAGATTGAACGATTTTAGACAAAGTAATCTTAAGCATAAAGTTAATCGCACATGTTAATGAAACGCGAGTTGATAAATATATCAATCATTAATTTTCGAAACTCAAAGTAACATTTAAAGTATATTTAAAATAATGTTTTTTTTTTTTTCCTTTTCCTGAAAATGGAAGGAAAAAAACGTATACTATCCACTTTTTGCCTTAATTTCGACTGAGAAGAAACGATGTAGTAGTTTATAATTAAATATAAATCTCCGTTTTCGGATGAATTCAGTTTTATATTTTTTTCTTTCTGAATTTATTTTACTTGACAGATAATGAAGAGAAACGCGCATTAGTACGAAATCGGTCAAGTAAATTGTGCAACTGACTTAAAAAAAAATGACACAGGAACAAAATTGGAACTGACTAATGATACATTCAAGACTAATTAAGTGCTCTAGTAAATCAGACGCCATTTTACCGCACAATACTGTTTTTCTATACGATAAATAAATAAAAAAAAACAACACGAAGATACAGTTGTAGATTTTTTTCCTCCCTTCTTCTTTAATATCTTTCTACATAGAAAAAAATTGAAAATTAGGCTGAATTTCTACTTTATATATATCCCAATTTAGTTGATCAAATATCAATTAACCGCCATCTTTTAATAAAAAATCAATAGATTATCTGCTAATGTCTATAAAGGAATCTGATTTATTACACTTCTTTTATTTTACTTTTCCAGTTATTTCTCATACTCTAAAGTTACTTTTCATTTGTTCAAAGATCGTAAAAAGAGTAAAAAGTCTATCAGAGGTGTACAGCTGTTGCCTGCCCCTTGGTCATCCATTTTCGTCAGTTGGCATCAACTAAAAAATTTAAGTCAAAAGATTTTTAACACTTTTTTTTTTTCCTCCTCATCTTTGAAAAGAAAACCTGATAATTTTGAAAATTAAAACCTTGTATCGGATACGTCTTATCTGTTATCGTCTTTATCTAACAAATATTAACTGTCTTCTAAATGTGTAGATTTAATTGGGTTAACTTAGATTATTTTTATCATTTGTGGTTTCTGCATGGTGAAATTACATAATTTAAAAGGATTAGTTATATATTTTTATTCATTTTGAGATGATAAAATATTTACAAGAGTAGTTATTTATTGTTACATAAAAGTAGAATTGCTGAACTTTAAACGTATGATTCTTTTTTTTTTATGTGAACGATGATTACTATTTTTACAATGGATATAAATTCAGAAACAAAGAAAAAAAAGATATCCATTTTAACCACTACTTCCCTATATCTTAAGTAGGAAAATAATAGTTCATTTTTTTTAACATTTTTCCTGATAGGTGATAGGATCTGGAGAATCGTGCCAAGTCTTCCTCCCACTTTCTAAATTGCGGTCAGAGGTATTTTTTTTTTCTTTCCACCCATCAAGGGCATACTTGTGAGATGGAGAAAATGGTACCGTTAGAGACTCCATTATTACCGATCGCATGGTGCAAGAGGTCAAGCTAGAGGAAAGGAGCAGAGATGATGGATGGTGGAAGCATCGAACAGTGATTATTACCTCCCCTGATATCAAAAATTCAACTTGTAGGAAAGTGAAAAAAAATAATAGATGTGCTGTCTTCTGTTTATTACAGACTTTGATATAAATATTTTAAAATATATCGTAATAAAATGGCTGAAACATCGATGTTTAAACCCTATGAGCAGGTGTAAATATGCTTGACATTTTCGTGACCACTAAAGTTAAAAGTACTCTTTCATATTACAATGGCTAAAAGCTTTTAAAAATTCTCTTCCATGTTAACTTTATTTAAAATTTACGAGTTTAAATTATCAACTTTCATCTTTACCATAAATCATGCAAATTTCAACTGATAAAATCAAATATGATGATTTTTAATTGTCTAATTATTCATCTTTAATCTCCTACTAATCAGTATTAAGATCTTGTCTAAAAATAATTAAAAAAAGCTACTTCGTTATGAAAGAAACCTATCTCTTGATATACTTCAAGGAAATGAATCCATTTTGTAAGATAAATTATCCACCGTTAAGAATTTCCCCAGTTTTTATTACTAGTTTAAGAATATGAGAAAACATAACACATTTATTACAATCTCTAATACTCTCCCTGTTACCAAAAAAAAAAAAAAAAAAAAAAAAAAAAAAAAAAAAAAAAAAAAAAAAAAAAAAAAAAAAAAAAAAAAAAACTTTCTCTTGACAAGTGCCGCACAAACTAAACTGTTGCTGTCGTTTCACTTCTAAATTGTCACATTTGTCATAGGTTGGTGACAACAAGTTCCGGAGCTGTAAGACTTATTGTATATACCTGTGGGAAAAGGGTCTCAAACATTCTTGACAAATTATTAGTAAGACTTCAGCTTAATAGTTCTCTCTTTATATATATTATTTTTTTTTAATCTTTCATTTTTAATGATAGAATGATATATGAAGACGTAATTATTTTTATAATTAAATTATAAACTTTAGTTAATAAAAATAAGAACAGTTTTAAGATTTATCGATCAAATTTATCATTAAATTTGTCGTGAATTATAGTTTCTCGATCAGCCCAAAACACTCGAAACGGTAGGATTTTTTCGAATTTATGACCCTATTCTCAATTGAAGAAGATTGAAATTTTGATGATAGTCATAAATCTTCAGTTTGGAACTTATAAAGTAAATTAAAATATAAAAATCTGACACAGTATAGCAACTATTATTTTTCTTCTCGGTCTTTAAATAGAAATATGTATAAGTATTTTTATTCGCGAATAGGAACATTATATTTCTCTTCTCCCTCTCTTTTTTATTTTTTTATTTCTTTCAAACGTAAATATATTTTTTATATAATATTATTGCATAAATTGCAATCTCACTTCTTCATATTCATAAATATTTATTAAAAGAGGAACTCGATAGAACAGTTGAAAAGGAACCGTTAACAACAACAAGATTAAAGGGAAAAAAATTATTTATAACTAACTCATCGCGATGATTTACAACTCTACTATAAATCTCGAAAACTATACAGAATTCTGAAAAGCTGCTGTTCAGAAATATAAAAAAAAAGCTGCTGTTCAGAAGATAGCTCAATTGTTTATTCTTCTTTTTCTTTTCTTTATTTCTGTTTCTGCTTTAACAGTTTGCTTTGTGTTACCATTATGCTTAGAGCTTTTCTATGAGGATCAATGTAATTTTCGTTTTCTCTCATATGTTGGTTAACTATCCTCTAACTTTTGTTCTTCTTCTACGTTGATTAGAAAGATCAGGAAACTTATTCTTCAACCGTTCGATAGAGTATCGATTCAAACTATCACGTGGTATATGGCCAATTGACAATTACTCGGTGGAGATTTAACATTACCAAACTCTACACGGGGTTTCAGCTTCTATGCACTACTTAATACTTTATTTTATCCATCAACTCGAAACTAATCTACTGTATTATGATTAATTTCTCTTCCGTTTTTTTTTTTTAACGTCCATTATAATCTTTAAAAAAAAAAAAAAACGGTTTCAAGTCGGAAATATTTCTTTCTTCGGTGAAAATATTTTTATGTTTATAAAATCAAAAAACTTTACTATAAAAGTATTATGCATGTTTTATTTATAAGGTGCAGAAAAGCATGAAAAGAAAATTTTTATCTTGACAGATCGGAAGAGCGTCGTGTAGGGAAAGAGTGTAGATCTCGGTGGTCGCCGTATCATTAAAAAAAAAAAAAAAAAAAAAAAAAATCTTTTTTTTTTTTTTTTTTGAAGTGGTATTTATTTTTCAAATTTTAGATATAAAATTGATTGGCATTATAATGCCCATCTTAACATAATCACATATTTTATCATATACACAAAAATGTGTCTTCAAATAATAATTTTTATAACATTCTAACTTAACATTTGCTAGTTTGTCTTCATCAATCATTCATAGTTATTATTCATTTAATTATTTTAAAACATTTATAATTAATGAGCATAAATACATTTTAATTATGTGTGATAATATTATGTATATTTGATGATGATGATGATGATGATAATAAATAAATAGGCTATTTATAATATATGATTAATGATAATTTATTATTTATTGTAATTATGCAAACAGACACGTGTATCTAATATAGTAATCATAATGTTCATTTATGCTTATAATTTTTATCATAGGGTGATGTTTGTTTTTACTCATGTTTAATTATGAAAACATAATTTCAACTTAACAATTATAATCATCAGATTGAAGGCATTCGAGTTAAAAAATAATAATAAAAAGAAATTAAACATAAATTCATCCTTATAAAGATGAATTTATGATGATGAATGATAATAATAAATAAATAGGCTATTTATAATATATGATTAATGATAATTTATTATTTATTGTAATTATGCAAACAGACACGTGTATCTAATATAGTAATCATAATGTTTATTTATGCTTATAATTTTTATCATAGGGTGATGTTTGTTTTTACTTATGTTTAATTATGAAAACATAATTTCAACTTAATAATTATAATCATCAGATTGAAGGCATTCGAGTTAAAAAATAATAAAAAGAAATTAAACATAAATTCATCCTTATAAAGATGAATTTATGATGATGAAGAATTGAAAACAAAAAATCAAGTTTATATCATCCGACTCTGTTTTTTTATATATATTTTACGCCTCTTTCCAATCAGGGAGATTACTAAAGGGGCGGGGCCAATTCCAACCACGGGCTGCACCCACACCCGTGGAGGGAGGGTGGGGCCAGTTCCAACCACGGGCTGCACCCACACCCGTGGAGGGGTGTCGGATGGTGAAGAACGGGGATCACCGGGCCTGACCCAGTACCCCGAAATGGTGAGGGTAAGAAACCTTTAAAGTTTAAACATCTGTCATTTATAGTGTTGATCGGGCTGCACCCACACCCGTGGAGGGGGGCCGGATGGTGAAGGACGGGGGCTGCACCCACACCCGTGGAGGGGGGCCGGATGGTGAAGGACGGGGAACGAGCTGCACCCACACCCGTGGAAGGGGGCCGGATGGTGAAGGACGGGGATGGGCCGGGCCCAGTACCCCGAAATAATCCGGGACGCAGGAGGCATGCGTGGCATGCCTACTGCGGCCTATCCAGCCGCCTATCCGACTCTGTTAATGTAAGAGAAAAATTATCATTTTAACTGATACTGAAAGTGAGGATTATAACCGTCCGTTTGCTTGGCATGATGACATATTTTAGTATGAAAGTTAAAATTATTTAAAAAATTAATGTTGCCAAATCTGTGCAAGAGATATGAGACATTTACAACCTCATCACGGGCTCATCTAATCTGAAGTTGATCAGTAATCTAAAATATTGCTGCCAAATCTGTGCAAGAGATATGAGGACTATAAGCATTTACAACCTCATCACGGGCTCATCTAATCTGAAGTTGATCAGTAATCTAAAATATTCGGATCAATGGGCATGTTCAAACCTTTCTGAAAAAAGAAATAAAATATCGCGTTGTCCGAATTGGCCGCGTGAAGACCAAGGTGGAGACACATCAGATTTCTATCAAAAAATGAAACCTGGAATAGAATAATTTGGGTCCTAATCCCTGAAAATTTATACAGGACCGGACCGTTGCTCCGTAACCTTTACAATTGATAACTCTGAACTGATCTCTCCACAAGTGAATGGCATATGATGAGCATGGAATAGTCCCATCACTTTAATTAATAATCAGAGATGTCAGCTGGATGGCGAGGATAGAAGCATACCATGCCGCTATCTTGGAGGCTCTGGATTCAATTGCTGGGGCCTATATCTCTAGTTTTTTTGTGACGAGTCCGGACCAGTTTCATTGAACAACTTCTCCATCTAACAGCTGACACATCAGAGATATTAGTGGTCTGTAGTGGGCATGAAAATCCTCTGCCGCTTAGTATCAACCATGTGTAAAGCAAGTTAAACCACAGAGAGGAAAATAATCAACGAGTCGGCCAGATAGCAACAATGAAAGCCTGTTGTACTTCCACTCAGGCTCGGTTCAATTCCCGAACCTCACGCTTCCAATTGTTTTAGGATGAGTCCGGATCCAGCTCGTTGAACCCCATCCTCCATGTAAACAGCTGATCTCATCAAGGATATGGGTGGCTCATTATGGGATGGAAATGCCCCGCGGCTTAGTACTCACGGTATGAGAAATGGAATTAAACTACATAGAAAAAAACCGTCCGTTGGAAAGCGATATAAAAATAACAATAAAAAGACAAGAGTATTTAATTATAATATGTATCTACTATAATGGGATTCAGTCTGACCCATAGATCCCCGTCCTCCACAATCTGTATGACCTCTCCGCAGGAGTAGGCAGCCTGCAGAAGGGATTGTTTCGCTCCGCCACTTAGTACTCTGTCTAAATGAAAAGCGACATTTGTTATAAAAAGTGTCTACAGATATTAGTATTAATTTTCTGTCGAACTCATTATTTAAGAAGCTTAGCCCACCCCATCTCTTTATCTGTACATCTTAAAAGAACAGATAAGAATAGGATGCCTGACCGAACAATATATTTCTAGAAATAATTCTTAATTATAAGATTTGATTGGAGACTCCAGCTTCATTCGTCATCGAATTCATTTTTATCGTATTGTCTACACGTATCTCTGGTCCCTGGAAAGAATTCTTATTGTTAAAATTTGTTCGATTATGTTAGATTTTAGTTCAGCCATATCTTCATTGAGTGGTTTTATGCCATTTCCAGTTCGATAAAAATTAAGTTGCGAGACATTTATATACCCATCACGGGCCGTCCATACTCTCAGTGGGATCAGCCGTCAGGTGAAAGATGAGATTTAACGAGCCAGGCCTTTACTTCTGAAAAAACTGAAGGTATTCCTTTGGGTACTGAACTCGTTGCTCCGCGGTGGAAACATCGTATGCTTCCACCGCGGCCATCTGTCCGATCTAAGTAGCCATATTACACAAGGGATATACTATATTTAGCAGCGTCACTTTCAGAATCCATCACAAGTTATATCATCCATGATAGAGTCAATCGGAAGATTGAAGAATGGCGTTCGATGCGGAGTGTCGAATCCCACCTAAAATACTGGAGGTTTGAGACCTGGAATTGAACCCAGATCTTCTAAGATAGAGAGCCATCCTTTACCACGCAGTTAAGATTTGTTCGGAGTTATCAGCATGTTTCGTTGCCGAACTCATAAATATATTTCATTTATTGTAATCTATCTCCGAATTTTAAAGAACGGATAACAAAAAACATAACAAAAAGGTAGTATCTTATTTCTTTTATGACACTTTCCAACTGATTACTAAGCGGCAAGGTTCTATTAAAACCACCAAGAAAAAAGTATAGCATTCCTTTCATTAATAGAACTAATATTATGCAATAAACGATAATAGATAAAATAAAAAATAGATAAAAACAATGTCCATTCTATAAATGGTGAAATTAATGAATATTATATTTTTATCTATTGCATATATGTTTTTGCTTAATTATATATATATATATATATATTGTATTATATATAATACAGTCACAGATATCTGTGAATACAGTATATATTTTTATTTTGTGATTTTTAGCAATAATCTTTTAAATTACAATAAAAACACAGAACAATTATATTAAAAAACCAATTGTAAAAAATAGGAAAATACTTTATATTCGAACTTATGAAATAAAAATCGATTTTAAGAAAAATCTTTAGCAGAAGTTCTTCATATTATAATGTTAATATTAACTTAATAAATATTAAATAGATTAAAAAAGCATTTTCTATTATTATTATTATTTTTTTTTTTTTTTTAAAACAAAAAACAGAATACAAGTTGTATGAGTGATAATTTTATACTAATGTTTTTATTAATTGTTATATTATAAAATATATAAATAAAACACATATGCATATATATACAGGTAGTTCTCAATTTACAAGTTTCTACTTAATGAGTTTATGGGTTTTCAAGTTTTTTCAAATATGAAATTAAAAAAAAATCAAAAATATGAATATTAATTTCAATAAATAAATGCTAAACATTCATAAAAAGGCATTTCAAACCATTACATAATGATGCAACAGTACAATACAACTATACAATACAGCATAATTGGGTTTATAGTAGAAACTGTCATCTGCTACAAAATTGGGAAAAATCAAAATGGCAAACCAAGAAGCAGAAGTAGCATACCCTTTGGCCACCATGGTTTTTATCAATGCATTAAGTAAATAACTTTTGTATCCAGATTGTGCCTAAGCAGTAATTCATCTACTGAACATAAAAACTCATCTACTAATCTATCAATAGATTAGTAGATGAGTTTAGAGAAAAAAAATTTTAGATGATTGCACACAAAAAACAAAGCTCTAAACAGGATAAAATATTTTTTTTTAATATTTTATCCTGTTTAGAGCTTTGTTTTTTGTTTGCAATTTTGTAAGTGTAACAGGATGACTTTAAAGTTCTATTGTAGATAATGTTAGAGAATAAAATTCTTTAACATTAATAATGAAATTATTTCTCATATAATTATAATTTGCTTGATTTTAAAAGATATGTTTTTATTTCTTTAGATAAATAAATTGTTGTTTAATTATAAACTATTGATTTTTTTCTATCTTTACTTAATTTTGTTCTGATCAAATTCATTGCTGAGAATGGAACTTCTGTTTTTAATGTTATGTCTATGTGAAACTGATTCTTGGTTTACAGAATTCTTTCTTTATGAGTGCACTCCAAGAAGGAATTAACTTGTAAAGTTAAAAACTACCTGTATATATATTTTCTAATACATCTCTCAATACAATTCAGAATTATAAAGTCAAGCCTGAAAATATGGGTCAACTTAAACCAACATGCATCTAAGACAAACTACAAAAGTTTGCAAAAAAAATAAAAAATAATTTGTGCTTCAATACTATATTTTTGACTAAAATTGATGTTAAAGTTTTATAAGGAGAAAATAAATTGATACTTTCATCAAAATTGGACAAAGTTTATTAGTATGCACTGATTTTTACAATATCATTTAAAATTTCTTTCTTTTGATTAGTTTTATAATCTTTATTAGAATAACAATCAAATAGCAATTTTATAATTTATTATTGTAATATTTAGTAGAATGTTGAAAATGGATAAATTAACTTTATTTTTAATCAAAATTTTTCATTGACTATTTATTCTTCAACCAGTTTCAATAGAAAAGCATTCATACAATGGATATATATATACTCAAGGAATAATTTGGATAATTACTGAAAATTAGAATATAAATAGATTTCAATATAGTATTAAAAGATTGTGTATTAATGAATTGCAGTTTGTAGGAATTTGAAAATTGATTGATATATTTCAATCTCATTTTTTCATAATTAAAGCACAGTAAGTGTCGAAATAAAGAAAGCAAGAGTTCTTCTTAGGCTTCTTTAAAATTAGTAAATCTGCTACTGCTAAGTATAACTTAGTAGTAGTAGCACTTATACTAATTAGTTTAAAAAAAAAATATGTCAAAATATTTAATGTTTTAAACTTATACAAAAAATCTAGCCAAATACCAAGAAAATAAGTCTTTTTTATTATTCAAAAAAGTTCATCTGAATTGGAATAGAATAACTTGCTCACATTGTTTAATTCAAATTCAATATATTAGAATGTTCAAATACAAAATAATAAAAAAATATTTTTATATATAGATTTTTGTTATAAATTATATGGCAACATGTGTACAATATTAAGAAATCTTATACATTGAAATAATACATTACAAATACACAGTTGCAACGTTAGTCTTACATCTAAACTAGGGGTGTCCAACTTTTTGTCTTCCTTGGGCCACATGTGAAGATAAAAATTGTCTTGGGCCGCACATAAAATATATGCTATCCACCATGACAAATAAGCAAAAATATCTTATCATAATAATCTTTTGACTTCTTTTCATTCAGAAATTTTTTAAAACCATTGAGCAGATCAAGAAATTTTAATCACTAAAATAAGAAATAGTTTAGAAAATAGAAATAGGAAATGTAGATAGGTATTTAAATAATAAAAATTTCATTAACAACTTTAAGCACATAAAAATCTCAATGTTTCAAGGAAGTTTATGATTTTATATTGGGCCGCATTCATTACAGCTCTGGGCCACAGGTTGGACAGCCCTGATCTAAACTATTATTATTTTGATTAATTATTACTGCATGAAATTATTGCATTTTTTAGTTCACTAGGTTTATATATCATTTATATGCAAGTTGTTCGTATTCTGATGCAGAATTCTTTTTATAAACTGATGCTGATTTGCGATTAAGGTCAGAAAGATTTTTGAACAATAAAAAAGACTTGTTTTCCTGGTATTTGGCTGGATTTTTGTATATTTTATGTAATTCAAGATTATGATATATATTAGTTATAAAATTATTTCTTGATTTTGTTAGCTATTATTTTGTAAGGTGAGAAAAACATAGCTAGTTAGAAATGGATGTATAGATGTAATCTTAACTGATCCCTTGGTAGTTAGTGAATTATAAAAAAATTGCTCTAGGTTTCACAAATTTTGAAACCAGTACTAGATAGAAAGTAATTTGTGTATACTATTTTTATAATAAACTTTTTAATAAATCCAACATTTCACTTGAATTCTTTGTGAATTTTCTCATATACCGGGTAGTTCAAAACTTCTTGAATAGAACATTGAGATGCTAAATAAATAAAATTATGTAATTATATTTTTTTCCAACTAAATCACTTATTTTTAATAAATATTCATAGAAATTATATTTAATTTTATTCAAGGCCTAACTAAAAAGCAATAAAAAATTTGATTTAAAAATCTTTTAAATATATAGGAATGTTTTGCCAGAACAAATTATATAAAAATTTTACATTTATTCATTGCCAACTATTATTGTTAAATATCATTTATCAGAATATAATAAAGAGCAAATGGCCCGCTTCTTATGGAATTATAAAACTTAGAGAAAAATGCATAAAAAACTGGGATTGTCTTGGAAAATCTAAGACAAATGATCACTCTATCAATAAATATTTTTCATTTTAAAATCCATCAGTTTTCAAGATGGAAGTTTTTTATTTTTTTAAATTGACATGTGAAATCTGATAACATTTGGTAATGTTGTTTGATATATTTTAAGCCTGCATTTCATAGTAGTAGTATCAAGTCCATTCTAATTTCTGTCAATAGTGTTTTCTGCTCAAATTCTTTAGTTCCAGCTCAATATGGAATCATTTTTAGATATAATGATTGAATTTAAGAAATGTGTTATTTTTAATTAGTAAAAAAATGAATCTGGAAAATTGATAAATATATAACTTATAACTTTACCAATTTATCAGATTCTATTTTGGGATAGGAGAAAAAAACAATTGAAAATAAAATGTTGAAATTTTATTTTAAATTGTTTTTTCACCTATCCCAAAGTAGTTTGAGTAGGAAATGATCAGGTTAAATATCCTTTTAATATAACCATCTGCTTCATCTTTAAAATAATGTAATTACACAACAGGTCTTAATGCAAAAGTAAACTTTTTTCTAAAATGCTTTCAGTCTAGTCCAAGACCATCATCAATAGAATGCATTAAGACTAACTTATAACACTTTTTGTTCTAGAACAATTTAAATTTTACATTGCATGCACTCCTCAAATTATAAACATAATTCATATATAAATTTTGTTCATAACTCAAATATTGCTGTTATTTTCCCTCTAAAATTATTGAAATAATTTTATGTTCTATTTTGTAATATATTACACAACTGGACCAATTAGAAGTTTCTTATTTCACAGATTTGAATGAAAGTATTGATTATAAAGTGAGGGGTTTTTGGCATAATCACAGTCATCTTAAAATACTGTCATAATACATTAACTAATTGCATAATTTTGCATTATATTTGTTGCTAGAGTATTCTGCTATCGTAATGTTTAAAATTCTTCAAGAGTTTTTGAAAAATTTCAGGAATTTGAAAATGAAATTTCACATTTGTAAGTACAAATATTCAAAACTTAAGCAGCATGGTGTATACAGTTTTTTAGAAAACTTATTATTTACATGTTTAGTGAACTAACATTCATTTTAAATATTTATTATAAGTTTGAAGTATTAATAAGTTATAAGTATTAAAAGTATTATAAGTTATAAGTATTAATAAGTTTAAACTTATTAATACACTTCTAAGGATTTTTAAAGTAAAAATCCTTAGAAGTCCATTCTAATTAAAAATTTTAAAATCCTTAGAAGTGTATTAATAAGTTTATCTACAATCTCTATATTCAATTGTACATTTTTTGCTAGGTACAATAGAGAATTCCTCATGCACTATTGCCCTGATGCAGAAAACTTTTTAGAGATATTAATAACATTATAATTTAAGCATCTTTTGGCTATTTTAAGTGCTTCCTTAATGCTTGGACATTTTTATCAACAGATCTTAAAATACACATTTATGAGAATTATATAACAATTCAATAGGATATATCCTATCTACTAATGCAGTTATATTGTTTCATAACTTCGTTAGTACAATGCTCTTGTAATCTGTTCTTGAGATTTCTTGCCAATCTTGCCTGTATACTCTTGTTGTTTATCTATTGTATAGTTGTATAGGGGGATAGTATAAGCCACGGGTGTCAAACTGGAAGCCCTCAACGCTCTTAACTAAAATGAAAATGAGAATATGTTATGAGATAATAGGAAGTAACTGTTGCTTCATAGCTATGTCATATACTATGATACACTAGTTTGATTTTAATAAAATGCAATTGGACATGTTACTTTGTTTCGATTGACCTTGTCGGATGTATACATATAGATGAAACTTATTTTTCAGATCAGTGACACGAACCAAGTGCTGTCCTGCAAGGACTATATCCTTTTGTGCGAAATTTCTTACCAAAAAAAACAAAAACCATAAATGAGAACCTGTATTTTTTTTTGAATAGCCAAATATAATAATTAAGTTCCAAACAATCCCTCTTTGAAGGACATGCTAAAGGACTTGTTAATGATTTATTTGTTGTGTTATTAAATTATTTAAAAATGTAATTAGTTATAGATATTTGAATTTATAAAATTTTGATGAAAGCTTTTGTTTTTGTACAGAAAATGTGACTTTTTAATTTAATTCCTCACTATCAATCTTTAATTTTCTATAAAGCGTTAAAAAATATGTATAATTGAAAGTAATTAAACAGTAATTATATATTTTTGTAATATATTCATTCGATCACATGATGTTTTTAATTATACTACCTATATTTCTGAATCCTTACTCCAAAATGTAATTTTAAAAAAATTACATTTTGGAGTAGGGAATACAGGTTCATTAAAAGGCCCTTGAATAAAAATGAGTTTGATATGCCTGGTATAAACTCTTGATCTTTTCATTATATTTTGCTTATTCATTATCATTTTTTAACATAGAAATGAGTATCAGTTGCCTTCTGTATGCTATCCTCCTTTTTGTTCTCGTACCAACTTTCTTTTTTAATTTTTCTACAGTTGGATCATAGGTTATACTAGCCTAATTATTGTCATCTTGTCTCTGATACCATTATTTTCCACAATTCTTATACCCAAAGAATTATTTAGCTTTTAGGTACTTTATCTTCTTTTTATGGATTCCATTTATGATCTTATAATTTTAATCATGTCAATAGCCTTGCTCTACTATGTTTTAATATTCTTCTATTCCATTTTCTTACATTGAACAATGCATAAAATAAAGTTGTGAATGTTGAAATTTTATAGACCATAAAATCTTCTGGCTATGCAAGAATTATGGGTTCTTATATATTTCTGTTATATACTCTCCTCCTTGAATATCTACTTGGACATCAAAGTAATGAAAGTTCTCTTTTGTAATCTTCTCTAACTTTAGCTTCAAACCCAAGGTATTATCTGTTAACTGCTGAATATCATGTGATTTCTGGTCAGCTCTCCATATTATATGTAAATCATTGATATATCTTGTATACAATTTTATACATAATACAGTAAAACCTCGATTTTACGGACACCATCCCAAAAAATAAAATATTATACAATATTTGCATAAACTGTCTACAGTATAGCTACATCCAGCATACATAAACTGTCTACAGTATAGCTACATCCAGCATTTGTAAAATAAAGCACTCATTTATTGCATAATGCGTATTTTTATTCACTTGTAAAATAAAGCACTCATTTATTGCATAATGCATCATTTTTATTTTTTTACCTAAATTTAATATACATGTATGTAGGTAATTTTGTTTAAAATACTCTATATAAATTAATTGTTTTTAGGCATAAGTCACATTAATTAGTACAGGTATGTTGAAAATGCATTTTTATAAAAAATGTTACTTCGATTTTACGGACTAGTCAGATCGGAAGAGCGGTTCAGCAGGTGATTTTACGGACTTTCCGATTTTACGGACTAGTCTTGCTCCCTATAGTCCGTAAAATCAAGGTTTTACTGTATTTTGATCTTCAAACTAAAGTTAGGACAGGTTACAACAGAAAACTTTTATTATGAAAGTTCAAGTCAAGATTACAACAGAGATGTCCAAGTAGACAAAATCAAAGCATAAGCATACTTTTAGTAAAAAATTTATTATGAGAAATTCTGAAATAATGTTTATAGCTTGAAAAAGCCATCATCAATCTCAATAACAAAAAACTAAATAGAATATACAAAATGGAATGCAGACAGTTCAACAGTTCTAAGAAATTTAAATATAAATTTATAATTTCTATATTTGCATTTGTTAAATTCATTTATAAATAAATGCCATTCAATTTTAAGTTATTAATTATTTTTATAAAAAAAATTAACAAATGCAAATATAGAAATTATAAATTCATTTATAAATAAATGCCATTCAATTTTAAGTTATTAATTATTTTTATAAAAAAATATTATAAGTAAATATACTGTGACAAACTTAGTTGCAAGATATTATGATTTTACAGTGGAATGATGATTACTAAGATATTATTGTTGACACAGCTTTAGTGCAGAGAGCTTTGGAGCATGACCTAACTATTATATGGGACAAGGTATCACTATTAAAGACAGCTAGCAGGATTAGAGAAGGCAAAATGTTAGAGATCCTCATTATTCACTCCGTCAGAAAGACCAACCACATGATTAACTACAAAGATTTGCTTGTGCTACCTCCGGCTTGGGCCTGGTTGGATGGGGGTTTAAATACCGTATATACTCGAATATAAGCTGATCCGTATATAAGCCGACCCCCCACTTCAGAAATTTTTTTTGGAAAAAAAAAAACCTTGGCTTATACACGAGTATATACAGTAGGTGTGATCCTGTAGCAAGGTGAAACTACTTGTTTTAATATTGTTAATATGTACTATAATGTATTATATTTTTGTTCAGTTTATGAAAATTATCTTCTGGTAACATGGTATTAGATTCTTGTGAATAATATTTTGTCGTCTATAATTTTTAACTTTTTCAGTTAATAATAATAATATCAAAATCTATAAAATCTATAACTACTGTATAAACAACTGAGTTCTGTGCTTCTACTAACACAAGAAATCACAAGCACTTGAAGCAGGATAAATACACTAATTTATTATTAGATATATACACTTGAAGCAGGATAAAAAACTAATTTATTATTAGATATTATATAATTACTTGAAGCAGGATAAAAAACTAATTTATTATTAGATATATATAATATTGCATTAATAATACTGTATCTAATAATAAATTAGTGTATTTATCCTACTTCAAGTGCTTGTTGTGATTTCTTGTCTATAAAATCTATTATTTTTGTATTTATCCTTTGTGACTTGTTAATATACCATGGATGTGTAATTATTTAGATTTTAATATTTCTTAATATATGTTAATATGAGTCTTTTACTTAGTATTAATAATATTTAATAATAATAATAATATAATATTTAAATATAGTAATATTTATTGATAACTAAGATTATCTGTACAATTTTTGTGAAAGTAATGTTTATTGTTAAATGAGAATTACCAATACTTGACTAGAAATGTTATTCTGTATGAATAGATTTATTGCTGCAGTGATCTAAGATGTGCTTATTTTTGTTTAAAGGCTTGCAGGTGGTTCGAGTGTAAACCATATGTTTTCTTTACCTGGATGTTTTTAGAGTATTATGAGGTTTTGTAATTCTGAGTTTTAAGATAGTGACTATGTTTTGTATTTTATTCTTATCATCATCATCTGTACCTAAAATTTTAGAGATTGGCAATAATAATGGTAATAGTGTTGTTTTTAGAAATGGTTTGTTGGGTTTTCTCAAAATAATCTTCCACCTGCAGCTTTGTTGATGTTAGGAACTGGTCACTGATTGGTTCCCCAATTTGGACAGATGAGAAGGGGGCAGAGAAGCTTCTTTGGTCTGTGTTTCAACTGAGGAAGGCTACGTGGATAGACAAAAACGTTTCTGAATAAACAATTTATCTTATTTATTTGGCTTATTGTTCACTTTTATTTAATAATTAAAGTAAGAAGTATTTCAGTATGAATTATTAACTTTTATGTTTTAAGCTTCAAATCCATGACATAGGCTTTTTATAACATTTTCATTGATGACACAAGTAAATTTTTTTCTTTTAAGGATTTGTATGGCTATAGTTAATTTTGCCTGTGCTGCTGTAGATAGATTCTTAATGATTTTAGTTTGGTCTCATTATTAATATGTTGATTTTGTTAAGCTTGTGTGCAGATAACTATTGACCATATCATATTGATGTTCTATTAGTCTTTGTTTTAATGTCTGATATTTACTATATCACAATATGCATTTCATAAGATTTACTATACCTATCTTTTTATTTTGTGTAGGTTACATTTTACTGTTTTAATAATTTTATCTAATGCAGGATCATATTTAACTGGGATAATTACACTTACATTATGATCTAGATTCCTTCTTGGTTGATATTCATTTTATATTTCACAGACTGTATATCACTATTAACAGTTAAGAATAAATTTTTATTAAACTTTTTACAAACGTTTTTGGAAGTTACGCCATCCTCAGGTTCTTATTGTTAATCAAATGCAGTTTAAAAATGGAAGAAATATGTGGTTTCCATGGTAACAGAACATTATTTGAATAGCTATACATATGGTAAATAACTTAACACACTTTCTAAATGCTTTTCTATACACATTTGTAAGAATAAAACAAACTAAATATAAATACACACTATAATTTATTTATTTATTTATTTGTAACGAGAAATATAAACTGCCTATAACACTAAGTCAATGATGAATAAATAGCACTAACAGCAGTAGTGACTTCAAAACGTACGTTTTGAAGTCACTACTGCCTTTAGTGCTATTTATTCATCATTTATTTATTTATTTATTTATTAATTATTTCAATTTATTATAGTGTGTATTTATATTACTTTGTTTTATTAGATACAAATGTGTATAGAAAAGTATTTAGAAAGTGCATTAAGTTATTTACCATATGTATAGCTATTCAAATTATGTTCTGTCACCATGGAAACCACATATTTCTTCCATTTTTAAACTGTATTCAATTAACGATAAGAACGTTACCTGAGAATGGCGTAACTGCCAAAAACGTTTGTAAAAAGTTTAATAAAAATTTATTCTTAACTGCTAATAGTGCTATACAGTCTGTGAAATAGAAATATAAGTATAAGCAGTGGTCTAGTAGTTTATCCAAATAAACCTAAATTATCAAGCCAAATTTTAGCCCTTGAAACTGTAACGGAAATAATTTTAATGATTTGAAATAATTTGAACTAATGTTAGTGCCATCTCGTAATTAGAATAATCATTCTAAATTAATATAACTGTCCAAAGAATCAATCTGCTTGTTGGCCTCGGTGGTCTAGCGGTTATGACGTTGGGACGTTAGCCCAAAGGTCCCCGGTTCGATCCCGGGCCAATTTTTTCCAGATTTTTTCTTCGGATAAATTAGTTAAAAATTCTAGTTCAATTATTAATTAATAGATGGCGCCACTCATTGATTTGTAAAATTAATAATTATTCTAATTACGAGATGGTGCTAACATTAGTTCAAATTATTTCAAATCATTAAAATTATTTCCGTTACGGTTTCAAGGGCTAAAATTTGGCTTGATAATTTAGGTTTATTTGGATATAGTTCCCTTGAAGTTATTTTTTAAAAGTTAAAGCTAGTAGTTTATATTCATTTTATGCATTTTAAATAGATTTATAGATATTATGCATGTATTTAAACATTAGAAATAGATTAACACTTAGCACTAGTTAGCAGCTAAAAATATATCACAATTTATTTAGCTTGTGTAACGTTTTTTATACACAAGTTAAATAAATTATAAAGTATTTTTATCTGCTAACTAATGCTAGTGTTAATCAATTTTTAATTAGTAAGAGAAAGTAAGCAATAATCATTAGATGTATTTAAACATAAACTCGTGTTTAAAACCTTGCTTTATTATAATATTAAATTTAACATACTTTAACTTGTTGATTGCCACTACAATGGTTCCATATGTCAAGGTTGCTGTTATGTGAACTAGAGTTCCTTCAGTTAATAAATGCAAATATTGAAATTATAAATTCAGTTACAAATAAATGCTATTCAATTGCATTCCTTTTTGTATATTCTATTTAGTTTGTTTGTTATTGAGACTGATGATGGCTTTCTCATACCATAAACCTTCCAGAAACTTTTCATAATAAATTTCCTATTAAAAGTGTGCTTGTTCTTTAATTTTGTCTACTTGAACATTAGGGTTTATACAAAACCCAATTTTTGAAAAAACCGGATTTCAAATTCCAGTATTTCCAAAAACCAGTTTTCGAATTTTTATAAAAAAAAATAAAAAATATTATATTATATATATATATAATTAAACTTTAAGTAATAAAATTGCAATACAGAAAATAAAGTAATGGGAAAACTACGATGTTTAGAGAGGGAGGACAGAGTTAGCATAAGACGAACAACAATTGTTAGAGAGAGGGAAATAGTTAGTCTTTGAAAATGTAGGAGGTTAAAAGGAAGCCATGTTCCTTCCCATTGGTGGCATCCGACAAAGACAAAGGAGCAAAGATGGCTTTCATCTTAAGAAAAATTATGAAGAAAGAAAGTAGATAGAAGAATAAATACTTTCCTCTTCCAAATACATCCATACAACCCAGAATTGCACAGTTCTCTCTCTTCTGTTCAAGAATTAAAATTGAAACTCTTTATTTTGCATAAAGCTCATTTACTTCTAGAGCTAATAATAATAGTTTTGTATTTATCCTTTTGTTGCATTGTATTTTTATTTTCTTGTTATTTTAATAAATATGTTAATTTTGTTTATCATCTTGGTCTCCGAGTCAATTCTCCTATCTTGGATCCCTGCATCACTTACAACCCTTATTTGAAAATATAGTATTATTTCGAACCAAATTTTTTTTGGCCATACATTGTGAGATCTTCATACAATATGCTTGAGGTAATTTCAAGCCAAAATATTAACGTTTTTAATTAAATAATTAATTAATACAAACTTACAATCCAGACTTCTTGCATGTTAAATCTAGTATCTAAAACTGGATTTTTAAATTTAAAAACCAGTTTTTGAATTTTATAAATTTATCCAAAAAAAACAGGTTTTTAAAAACTGACGAGCCCTACTTCAGACCACTAAGCCTATAAGTCTCAATACAAATAATGCCAAAAAGCTAGATCAGGGGTCAGCAAACTGCGGCTCGCGAGCCACATGCGGCTCTTTGGCAACCGTATATATCAGAGTGACTAAACTGCTGCTCGCGAGCCACATGCGGCTCTTTGAGTACCTACATGTGGCTCTAAAGTAAAATTGAAAATGAAAATAAAGCTATCATAGTTTCATTTATAAAATTTTTAAAGAATTTTATTCACATAATAATGATTTCATTTGTTTTATAGATCTAGCAAAACGTCATGGCACTAAGATGCGCGAAGCGTCATGCCACACGACACGCTTGTAAAGATAAACGGATTTTAAAGTTACGCACATCTTAAAGATAAGCGAAGTGTCACACTTCGCGACGCTTTATATATCCCTACGATATATAAAGGGAGTGGAGGGGACGATTTATCACATGGTAGGCAGCTCATTGCTCACACTGATTAAAATCAATGAGAACAATTTTTTGTTTTTTTTCTTCATTTAATAAAGATTTACTTTAAATTTTCCTTATTTGTAAAAATATATTTATGGCTCTCGAATAATTTTAAATTGTTATGCGGACAGGTTTGGCTCTTCCGTCTCAAAACTTTGCCGACCCCTGAGCTAGATCATCCTTCACTGCAACTCAATGCTTGCCTGGCATGGCTATTCAAAGGTTTCATATGATTATTATTATTTGAAACTTTTTGTTTCTATGGGGAGTTCAATTATTGTTAGTCAGGCACCTATTCTTATTAGGAGAACAATTAACAATCACAAGACTGCAAGAATTAGTTACATGTCTATCCCACAGGTAAGTGTATAGCCATTTGAATTGATATTTCTAATTGGTTGAACTAGAGTCTTTTTCTGCATTTACTTATCTAGATTGTTAAGTTTAATATTTCCTTTGTCTTACTCCTGTCATACTAAGCAATACTTTATTAAAGAAACAATTTTGTCTTTATGCTCTAGCTGTATATAGCATATCTTTTATTTTTCAGGCAATTTCTAGCCTTTATATATGCTAAATATTATTTTATATTCTTTATTAAAATAAATGTAATTTTATAATGTTATCAGTTATAATTTCTGTCATTGTTGGCATCATGTTCTTCCTAAACTCTAGAGTGCAACCATATTTCATAAAACACTTACCGGTAATTTTAGAACAACAAGTATACAAACAATTTCAAATTTCATCCTTAAAACATTGTTATGAGCATCTCTAATATGTTATGATTACAATCCTGACAAATAAGTTTTCTATCCAATAGCAGTCCTACACTGTCACTAAATATAGTTTAGATTTAGTAGGTATATTAGGTTTCAATAGTTTTAGTTTTAATTTTTTTTGTAAAGTAATGTATAAAAAAACTGCATAAAAGCTGTTTTTATATATGTTGCTTTACAAATTCATAAACAAAATATTTTTTGTTGTATATAACTATAAAAATTTTAATTTATATTTTCAATTAATGCTTAAAAATTTGTTAATTTTTTTCTAAAACTAAAAATTTCTTATTTTTATTTAGAAAAAAAATTTGTTTTTTCATAGAATGATGCATTTTTGAACCCTAAATATGTGAAATTTAGGTTCAGGAATAAATTATAATTTTTCTATTTAAATTTAATAGTAACTTTGTTCCTGATTTATAAGAATTTGGTTTATGAGAGTTTTTTAGTAATGTATTATATTCAAACTGGGGAATAATATCATTAATTTTATTTTTTAATATTAATTATTATTATTTATTTTTTAATAGTGCACTGAGGATGAGGGATGTTTCCACTGCATGGAGGCACGCTTCATCTCAGGCTCATAATGGTGCACCCAAGACTCATCATCAGTGACAATCTGAGAAAGCATGTCGTCTTCATCTCAGGCTCAAATTATGCACCCAAGACTCATCACCAGTGACAATCCGAGAAAGCATGTCATCCCCTTCAACCTGGTAGCGCTGGATGCTGCAATGACAAGCCCATTCTCTGGCTTTTGTGTTGTGGTATAAGCTGACGTAGCACCCAGCGGGAGCACACTTTATTGAAGCCTAGCTGCTCGTGCATCATGTTGTAAGCCTGGCCACGTGAACAATCAATAGCGGTTGCTACAGCGTCAACGGTTACCCTTCTCTCTGCTCGGATGATGTCTTTGATGTGCTGCAACATTTCTGGCGTGGCGATCTCCACCAGCAGACTGGCTCTATGTTCGTCTTCGATACTTGTCTGTCCTTCCGAGAACTTCTGCACCCAATTATGGATTGCTTGACATGACAGGCAATGTTCACCATACACAGGCAGCATTTCCTTGTGGATATCCTTTGCTTCCATATGTTTTGCCCACAAAAAACGCACAACGGCATGCTGTTCTATTGTGGTACATGAACTCAGGGGTGCTGCCATCTTGTACAGTCATGCATAGAACGATCGTTGTGCGTCACAATAAAACTAGATAGTGTGCTGCAACATTTCTGACATGGCGATCTCCACCGGCAGACTGGCTCTATGTTCGTCTTCGATACTTGTCTGCCCTTCCGAGAACTTCTGCACCCTATTATGGATTGCCTGACGTGACAGGCAATGTTCACCATACACAGGCAGCATTTCCTTGTGGATATCCTTTGCTTCCATATGTTTTGCCCACAAAAAACGCACAACGGCACGCTGTTCTATCGTGGTACATGAACTCAGGGGCGCTGCCATCTTGTACAGTCATGCATAGAACGATCGTTGTGCGTCACAATAAAACTAGATAGTCTGCTATCTAGCGGTGACAGTTTCCTGCACTTAATTAAAAAATGAAGGTCGCAACTTCGTTTTGTAACTTACTTATTGAATCCTCGTACAATATTGGAATTTTATAAAAAATCGAATGTCAGAATACAATTGGTTACTATAGCAAGCAATAGTTTAAAAATAACATAACAAAATAATCTTAAAAATATATAAGATAAATTATTTGTATAATTAATAATATCGATATCGTTTAAAAATTCATGCATTCAAACAAAATTAAAAGATAATTCTGAATTTTGGCAATTACAAATTTGCAGTTTATTTGGATTCTATGCCTTGGAAAATTTTCACGAATAGTCCAGTATATAAGATAAATTATTTGTATAATTAATAATATCGATATCATTTAAAAATTCATGCATTCAAACAAAATTAAAAGATAATTACAAATTTGCAGTTTATTTGGATTCTATGCCTTGGAAAATTTTCACGAATAGTCCAGCCTATCTATTCATCTCTCTGTTATAAAGTTCTTCTGACTGTCACAGATGCAACAATACATAATTGGACTGGAATGAATTCCATTATGTAGTAATCAGTCAACGATTGGAATATGGCATTAAAAAATAACTACTAATTTTTGTTAGAAACTAGGGCATACAAATGTAATTTATATATTCCACTTTTGTTTTGCTTAGTATTTTTTTTATTTTTATCTACATAAAATATTTGAATCATAAGATATACATTTTCCTCATTTTAAAGAATAAATAGGATTTATTCAATATTACTTTATTGTAGTGTTTCTCAAAGTGTGATCTACGGATCCCAGGAGAGTCTGAGAACATACTTAATGAGCTATAAAATTTCTATAAAAATATAAACATCATTACAATAATAATCTTAAATAAAAAATTAATAAACCATATTAATTGTATGGAGAAAATATAGATTATACAAAATATACAAAAGATTATAATCTATATTTATTTTTGTTTGAATGCTTTGATAAATGAATTATGGTAATTCAATTGAGAAGTTCATGAATTTCTTTTTCCTTAAAGAAGAGATCCATAATGAAATCAAGTTTGAGAAGCATTGCTTTACTGTATTACTTTTTAAAAAGCATGTTGAATATTTTCAGTGTTGTTGATGATGATGTTTTGAAGAACCTTTGTTTATAACATCATGCCTTTGGGAAATCATGTTAGAAATTTTGATTGATTTGAATTATGAAATTTAAAATTTTTAAATGTAAAACCGTCATAATTCAGAGATCCTTTGTATTATATTATTCTGGGGGGGGCGCTGTTGTATTCTGTTGGTGTTGGTGCATATTTGGTTGGAGCTGTGTCTTATTGTTATATTGTTATCATGTTTCATTCACCTCCCTATGATTATCAAAATTTTAATATATCAATTTAAAGTATAGGAATATAATGTCAATATATTTAATTTACATCATCTGTTTAGCATTATCTACAATCTTTTGATTTATTTGAATTGATCTAAAAAACTCATAATCATCACAAAAATTGATTGTACAGAATAATTTTTATAGAATTATTAGATTATTTAATGGCTTCATTTCTAAATCAAATATTATTTGAAAACTTTTAGTTAATAAATTTAATTTTATTTCTGTAAAAATTACTTGAGAGTTTTCATTACAACAAAAAACATTTTTCTTTTTATCAGGAATAAAAAGAGGGTCATTCCTGAATCTGACATTGGATTGGCTGTTGTCCATTGTTCTATTGAACGATACTGCAATCCTTCATATAACTTGGGTATAATATTTTTTCATACTTGGATATAAAAATTTTCATTTTATTTTAATTACAAATTAAAATTGTTTGACAGAATCCACTTTGTTTAGCATGAGCAACCTCCATTCTCAAACTCTTACTCAGGGAGATGTATATGCTGAAGAGACACAGACATCATCAGTAAAGTAAAAATCAAATTTTTTTTCTATCTGAACAGTAGTTTAATAATTTTTGAGAGCAAAATTTATTCCTCTAATTTATTTATCTCTTTTTCAGTTCTACTGGAACCAAGAAAAAATATGGATCTTTTGTTGAAGAAAGTCTAGAAAAAAATCTGAAGGTAAACTTCAAATGCTAATTTTGTTATAATGTACAGTTAACTCTCTATTATAACAAAATTAAGCAAAGTATCTGACATTATTGAGTATTTCTAATAATTAATTCTACTTCATATATTAATATAATCCTTAAGGCTTGTTTATAGTCCAATGTGGCGAAGATGGTCATCGATGATGTCAAGGTTAGAAACAATTCATAGGTTTATCCTCTGTTGTGATCTGTAATGTAGTATAACCAACGTGAATTTGACAGCCTAGAACATATCCTAAGTTTCAACATTATGGTTATACCATGATGCTTTGCAATCTGATACAAAATAGCGGAATATTCAAATCAAGGTAGTCCTTGGTTCAAAAAGCAATGTTGAAATGTAATGTAGTATAACCAACGTGAATTTGACAGCCTAGAACGTATCCTAAGTTTCAACATTATGGTTATACCATGATGCTTTGCAATCCGATACAAAATAGCGGAATATTCAAATCAAGGTAGTCCTTGGTTCAAAAAGCAATGTTGAATTTTTTATTGAGGCATTTAAAGATTATTCTTGTTTATATAATGCTAATTATAAACAAAGAAATTAGAATGCAGCATGACAGATGTTCTAGGCATTAACAAAACGTTAGCTTCGTCAAACTATAAACAAGTCTTTAGAGAAGTCCTGATGAAATCCATTATTTTTAAATGAAAAAGCATGTGAATTATATTATTAACGGCATCTCTATCGACTATATTATCTTTTAACACAATATTATAAATCATTTCAATTACTAATTGTACAATATATATACAGCATTGAAAATTTATGAAATTAGATGCAAATGTTGTATGCTGAGTCTTCTTTATTAAGCAGATTTTCCATATTAGCAAAAGCAAGTTATCAGAACTACAGAGCTGAATGTATTGTTCTTATATACCAACTTATAATTGATGTACAAACATAATGTTCTTAAAATATAAAAGTATTTATTTAGTTACAAACATCCAAGTTATGAACTAAATATTCAAAACCAAATGATAAATTAGAATTAAACTGCCATATTAATTAAAATTAAATAATTTAATTTTTTAATATGGTTTGAGTCTGAATGAAGGAAAAGAATTAGTTAAAGTTCATTTATTAATCAATAGATGATGGCACTGTCGACTTGATTAAAAATTATCACTAAATTGTATTTGATTAATTATAATTTATCACATTAAGGTTATATTTGGCTTGGAATATTTGGTTTATATAGATTCCTCTAGTTAAGTTCTATTAACATAGACACTTTGTTATGATGACACACAATTCTCTGCACTTGTGCATTGTTCAACATCATTTTCCTTAAAATTAGTTATATTTTCTCCCAGACTCAACAGACTGCATTTTTTTTCTTATCACTGTAATTTGAATAAAATATACACATTAAAAGTATATCTGACAAAATGAACTTTGTTTTGTTTTTTGTAAGTACTTTTTATTTTTGTTTACAAAATATGCATCACATTAAGTTATTTATCACAAATTAATAATTTCTGATATATCTTCTCCTTTATTTGCACAAATAATACAAAAACAAATGATTATAGAATGAAGTATAATTTATATAAGCTATATTACTAAATCAGTTAATATTTGTTTACATACAATCATTTCCTGCACCATACACTTTCCCATATGAGGAAGAACCAGGGGTATATACTATAACAGTTTTGAATAACGATCTCCAGGAGGAGAAGTATATTGTATATTTTTCTAGGGCTTTGGAAAAGAGATTATGTGAACATAAAAAGGACATACAGAAGAATATAAATAAAACAGTATTATTACAGAGAACATATATATAGAAGTATGTAGAAAAGTGCAAAATTGTTGCAGATAATAGTAGATCCTAAACAGGGAAGGACCCATCAAAAATATTATGATCTATGAAGAGAAAGGAAAAAGTATCCTTAAATTAAATCTATATACAATTAGCAAGCATAGAGATAGTGTAAAAAATACAGTTATGGAATGGGATTAAAATAATAAGTGTTATGTTAAAATTATGTAAGCATGCATGATTAAAATAACACTATATACAATTAATTATTGAATATGTGCTTAAAAGCACATATTCAATAATTAATTGTATATAGTGTTATGGACATAATTAGTGAGTATTAGTGTATCATAATTTACAAAGTAAATTAATTATATATATAATTATTATAATTTTTTGAAAACATGATATTACAAAATATAAAAAAACAAAAATGTTTGATTACAAAAAAAATAGTTAAAAATGTTATTTGAGAAATGAAAAATTTATATAAGTTTAAGTATGATATTATAATAATTATAAAACTAAAAAATTTTTTAATTACATTATTTATTTATTTGAAGTCTTTTACATTTAGGATTTTGAATTGTATAAAATTCACATGAAAGTTGAAATTATATTTAAATTATAGTTAGTGGAATATCATTTTATTCATCTTATGTTAACTTGTAACTAAGGAGGATTCACAGAGAGCTGAAAATGTTTTTACAAACTTGTTAATAAAGTATAATTGCTACTTGAAGTTGAAACTTGCTTTAGTGCTATTGTTTTAATTAATTATAAATATTAATAAAGAATTAGAGATTACAAGTTAATTTTTTTTAATTTGCAAAAATTAAAATTAATTTAAGCCAGGAAAAAATTTTAAAATTAATTTTTGATATTTCATTATGAGTAATTTAACATTCCTTATAAAATTTTTTTGAATTACAGGTAACCCTTGTATAGTATGGTAGATAAGTTCCTAAAAACGCTATGTTGTGTGAAACCACATTATATGAGATCTGGAACCAATACAAAAAAGGGAGTTACATTCCAAAATCAATTAAAAACAAATAACTTTCTTTAATTTGCTATGTTGTGTTAAACCACATTATATGAGATCTGGAACCAATACAAAAAAATGAGTTACATTCCAAAATCAATTAAAAACAAATAACTTTCTTTAATTTCACATAAACTTAATTTTTATTAAGAATATTAATAATACAAAACATAAAGAAAGAAAAAGTGTATACAGAAGACTCCCCAAAAAAAAACAATAAGCATAAAACAAAAAGAAAGAAAAGTGTATACAGAATACTCCCCAAAAAAAAACAATAAGCATAAAACAAAAAGAAAGAAGAAACATATAGTCTATGTAACATTCATTTAATAATTATATCATCCTTACCCTGTTCAGTTAAAATGAGAAAGTTTTTTCTTTTTAACAATATCAACTTCACTTATTAAAGTTTATGATGTATCTTCTGGTTTCTCTATAAAATCTGTAATCTAACTCACTACCATGGATGTATTATACATCCATGTCTGCTACTAAACAATCATTTCTTAACACATATCCAAAAAAATTTATGAATAAAAAAAGGTTTTTCTATTTCACATTCCTCTATTTAAAAATAAAAATTATTTTTTATTTAAAAACTGAATGTTTTCCTTAACACATATCCAAAAAAATTTATGAATAAAAAAGATTTTACTATTTCACATTCCTCTATTTAAAAATAAAAATTATTTTTTATTTAAAAACTGAATGTTTAAAATACTCAATAGTTGACCCTATTTCAAATTGAAATCGAAAATAGACTGTGTATTGTTCCTCTCGTGGCAAACTAGTAAAATTACATTTATGACTAATTTTAGCAAAGTATTTCCCAATAAATGCATTTTGTATGTTTATTATGTGTCCAACAGTATAAATTTGCAAAAATTAATAAAAATGTTTTATGTTTTAGAAAATTACATTTACTCTCCTATATGTGTTAAGTAAAAATTTGCATATCGTTCCTGTCGTGGCAAACTAGTGAAATTACATTTATGACTAATTTTAGCAAAGTATTTCCCAATGATTGCATTTTGTATGTTTATTATGTGTCCAACAGTATAAATTTGCAAAAATTAATAAAAATGTTTTATGTTTTAGAAAATTGCATTTACTCTCCTATATGTATTAAGTAAAAATTGTGTTGTAGAAGTACCATGTTATATAAGAGTTTCTGCAATTTTCTAACCATGTTGTGGGAAATTTACACAAGAGTTACCTGTATTTATAAATTTGAAGTGTAATGTCACTATCTGTTAATAATTAATTAATTAAATTTATGTTAAAATAAGCTTATGCCATCTGTCAATAGTAATTAATTCTGACTATTTTTCTGAAATAAAAATTTGTTTTTAGATTGGAATTAATACAAATAATAATGGGGAATCCACAAAAAATGGTTATAGATTCCCTAATGTTGTTTGTATTAAACTGTATAATTTAAATTATGGTTTTCATTTGAAAGTTATGTAAATTAAGAATATGGCTTAAATTGAACAATATAATAATTAATGCTGATTTAATTTTAGAATTCCTTCGAGAATTTGTGCGAAAATTCTTCAACTTCAAAAAAACGGTAAGACATTATTTAGTTGATTTCACTTAGTATAAGTTAACTATTTAAGGCCACTTTTCCCTTCACTGTAAAAGCAATCCTTTGTAGATTTACATAAAATATGTAATAAAAATGAATCAAAGGTGATTTTGCATATTTAAAATTTCCATTAACATTGCAAAAAAATAGCATGTATTGCAAATTGCAATACAGGTAGTTCTCAACATACAACGACTTGACTTATGATGATTCGCACTTACGACAGCCAAAAGTTATTATTAAAAATTCTTTAATTCAAATTTGCCACTTGCATATATATACGTATATCACATTGCATTTGTATACACATGGCAGCATCACCATTAGTCGGCAAGCAAAGTCTTATTATTGCATCTTGTCATAACTCTGTCATGTTCAGTAAGAAAAATAATGCTACTGGTGAGTATTTCAATGTAAAAAAAAAAAAGCAAAGAAAGCTTTAAATTTAACTATTTTAATTGTATTGGAATAATTTCCATATCCGTTTCTTTTTTAACAACAGATTTTTTACACTACAATTTTAGTGCATACTGGTAATGGGGAACAAATACTTAATTTTTAAACATGAATTTATTATTCACAACTTATATATTACTGCTAAAAAGTGCTTGTTTAAAATTACTGTTTGATGAATTTAAGCAGTTTGATTTCCAAGTTAAAACTGATAAGTTAAGAAAGTATAAACAATATTGAAAATTTTGGATTAATTAATTCATTTTAATTTTATTTATTGTTATTTAGATTTTTTACATTTTTGCCAGTGTCATTAACTTTTATTATAACAGTATCATAAGAATTGCTGCATTATTATTATATAATATTTGTAAGAGTGTAACGTATACTAAAAGATGATTTTTTAAAATATTTTGCCAATTGAAATTTTAACATAAATCTGGTTTGCATAAGTTGAGCTCCTTACATTTAATAAAAATGCAATGCCTTAGACAACTTATATAATAATAAGAAAGGATTAATTTTAACCAATAATTTTATTGTTTGTGAATTGCATAAATACCATATTACATCAAATTTAAGCTGCACTTTTTATTCAAATTTTTAAGACGTAAAACTTGGGTGCAGCTTAAATTCAAAGCTAATATTTTATCATTTTATTTCACCTGATCTCCCACTCCCCAACAATTGGGGTTTTGCTTTACGCTCTATACATGCGCATAGTATTACAACCGTTGATAAGTGTTTATTCAGTGGTCCCCCGTTCGTAATTTTCTGATTTAATCCAGTTGCTGTTTAATAATAACTGTGTAGAATTGCATCGTATCTAGCCATATTTTAAATAATTATAAGAAAAATCAGAAATAACTATAATGCTGTTTATAACCGCTGATGAGACAAATCGCCACCTTTTATTATTTTAAACAAAAAACTGCACCCAAGAAAAATTTTCTTAAAAGTGTTATAATTTGAGCACAAAAGAATTCATGGATGACAACAGAATTGATGAAAGATTGATTCTTTGCTTTACGCTCTATACATGCACATAGTATTACAACCGTTGATAAGTGTTTATTCAGTGGTCCCCCGTTCGTAATTTTCTGATTTAATCCAGTTGCTGTTTAATAATAACTGTGTAGAATTGCATCGTATCTAGCCATATTTTAAATAATTATAAGAAAAATCAGAAATAACTATAATGCTGTTTATAACCGCTGATGAGACAAATCGCCACCTTTTATTATTTTAAACAAAAAACTGCACCCAAGAAAAATTTTCTTAAAAGTGTTATAATTTGAGCACAAAAGAATTCATGGATGACAACAGAATTGATGAAAGATTGATTAGAACATGTTTGGGGCAAGAGATCTGGCACTATTTTTAAAAAATGAAAGTGATAGTATATCTGAAGATGATTTTCAATAAATTAGGTAGCTTATTTATATATTAGTACTTGAAGTAAATAAAAATGATTTTATAATATATATTGAAAAATAAGAATCATTTTTATTTTTTCCACTTTTAAAATCGTACTGTGGCTTAAATTCAACGTAATATGGTATATATAGATATAGTAGAAACAAAATAAAAAGAGGGAAATGTCTTTAATTAAACTTAAAAAAATTGAAAAAACATAAAAGAAATGTTTTTGGCTGTCAAGCAGCCATTATCAGCAAGTTGTTCAATTTGAATTCATTCTTTAAATCATAAACATTCTATGCCACAAAAAATACAGAATTTAAAAAATTAAAAACAAATTTAAAAACAAAGATCAAAAATTAACATTGAAGTATCCATAGTAATGCCAAAAAATTATATTACTCAGATTCACATATAAATTCTTGTTCTGTTCTGATTATTTATCAAACTTAAAATTAAAAACATAAAAGCTAATTTTTAAAATATTTACAAGGAGAATATCCTTTATACAACATCAAAAATAGATTATGTTGTTGTTCTCTAGTAGTTATCCTTATTTAAAGATAACTATAATGGTATACTCAATAAGGTATGAACTACCCAGTAGAACATAGATACAATATGCAAAATATAAAGTTCTGTAGATATCATAACTTCTTAATATATAATCTTTTGACATCAGAAGAAAACACCTATTTAAGTTATCCATATTGGAAAACTCTGTTTTGTGAAGACAACAAACCAAAGATTGTGGCATATCTTTGGGAAGATTGTCTATCTTTCTCCTTCTTAGAAATTCTAAAACCTCTGCCATTTTTGCTTTATGAGTATTGTATGCATACTATCACATTATGAAACTCTATCTCTAAGTCATGTTCATAAGACTTCATTGCAAGATGATCGTTGTATCTGAGCACTTGTTGATAATGATAGCTACTTGACAACTGAAAACATTTCTTTTAAATTTTATTGAATTTTTCAAGTTTAATTAAAGACATTTCCTTCTGCTAAAGGACTTGTATTATTTCTATTGAACTTAAATATAAGCATATAGTGTTTTGTGTTAATTTTTATACAGGTATCCTCCATTTTACAAAAGTAAGGCATTTCTTGAAAACTGTTTGCTAGGTTTTTAATTTATAAATTTTCATCTAATTCTCATCAATTCCTACAAAAAAATTTCTGATTCTGATAAAATATTTGTGAAAATAAAAGTCAAATTAATTTTTAAACAGCAACATTAAAATTTTCAGTTTTTTAATATATTAACTATGGATTTTATGATGTAAAGCCGAAAACGTTTCTCTCCTAATAAAAAAGTTTATTTTTAAAAGATAGTTCCTGGACTGCTTTGTAGTGCTGGTAGTTATATGTTTCTTAGTTAGATGATGATTATTTTACTAAAAACCAATAAACACAAAATAACTGTTATTTAAAGGATTATATTGTTTAAGCTAAACATTTCCCAATATAACCATAGAAAGTCGTCATAGAGCAAATTTGCTGGAAAATATATTAGAGACTGTATTCATAATTAATGATATAAAGCAGTCATTATCTATAATTATTATAGTCAAAATTTTTAAAAGATGTAATAATTAGTACAGATGTGACAGAGGCATGCTTCAATTATTTACTTTTTGTAATATCAAGTCACAAACTTCAATCTAGATACACATGCCAAGAAGAGCATTAACAGCAGGTAGTCAACATTCTTAGAAAAATTTGTTAGTTTCTTATTGCAAGTCTTGTTTTCATCTATTTAATGTCTGATGTGTAAATAGGAATCAGTGAGTACAGTATTAACTGAATAACTAAGAATATGAAAATAACTAGGCTGAAGAAACTTCTAAAATAATAAATTCAACTATAAACACAGTTAAAGAAAAAAATGTTATACTCAAATATAACAACTATAATTCAAAGTCTATATTGGAAAATTTGTTAAATCATAATTAATTTATAGCTAAAATTACCTGGCATACTAGGAGTAGACTGATATTCCATTTTATTTAATGTATTCATGCATTTTAATGAAGAAGAATTTTCATGAAAATTTACATTATTAGATGATAATTCATCAGTTTTATTTGAAAGCTTCATATGTTTAGATGGAGATTCTACTTTAGTTTCTTCTCTAGGTCTAAAATTTTTTGTAATAATGAATTGAAATTAACAATTTAAAAATTATTGTTTAATCATTAATTATTTAGATAGTGCCACCTTAGTTCTAAATTCTAAATTAATTAATTATTAATTCAACAGATGGTGGCACTGTAGCATTAATTAAAAAAAAAAAATAAACAATAATCGTTTAGAAAATTTAATATAGACTTTATCCGCCAGGGGAAGTTAGATTAATTAACAATTTAATCATCATAAAGTATTAATCAATCATTTAAATTTTGTAAATATTATATTAATAAAATGGCTATTTTTTTATTTTATTTCTATATCTCATGAATATGAAGAATTACAATTGGGAAAATTCATATTGACAGAATCCAATATCAAGGATAGAAGTAATTCGAAATTTAATAATAATATTGTCTGAGGAATCAATTTGCCAGGTGACCTAACTGGTTTAACACTTAGGATGTCAGGACATTAGTCTGAAAGTCCCCAGTGTGATTGCAGGGTGAGATAGAATTTTCTCCAGATAAATTAGTTAAAAATTGTAATTCAATTATTCTTAGAGGCTCCACTCTTAGTATTAGTTAATACTTATACTAAGAGTGGAGGCGCTAATGTTAATACCATCTTTGTTAATTCAAAGATGGTATTAACATTAGTCCAAATTATTTTAATCATTAAAATTCTGTTAAAGTTAAGAGTTTTTATAAGGTTATATATTTTTTTTTGTATATTTTACACCCCTTTCTAATCAGGGAGATTACTAAGGGGGCTATAAAGTTATACAGTGGTGCCTTGCAATTTGACGTCCCACAATTCGACATTTGAGTTTCCCGTTTTGGTGCATGCGCATGCATGGAATTGTGTGATGTCATCTGCTATTTGTCAGCTCTTTTTGGGCTACTTTGGTGTTTGTCAGTGTTGTGTTAATTTTCAATTCTACATTTTCCAGAAAGTAAAAAATTTGTATTATTATTATTTATTATTATTTTTTTGAGTGAAATGTAAGTATGGTTCAAAGGGAACTGAGCAGAGAAATAATTCCGGAAAGAACAACACTCGATTGAGCAAAGAGACAAAGAAAAAAAATTGTAGATGAGGTGCAGAAAGGAAGAACAATTAAAATGTAACTCAAGTATGGTGTTCCTAGGACAACTGTGGCAATGTTTTGCAACAGAGAGAATGTTCCTAGGACAACTGTGGCAATGTTTTCAACAGAGAGAGAAGATTGTGAGTGCTAGGGTGTCTGCTGGAAGACTTCATGTTCCTAGGACAACTGTGGCAATGTTTTCAACAGAGAGAGAAGATTGTGAGTGCTAGGGTGTCTGCTGGAAGACTTCGCAACAGAGAGAGAAGATTGTGGGTACTAGGGTGTCTGCTGGATGTTGGAAGACTTCATTCCAACATCCAAGGGCTAATAAACTGTATGTTGTGTATAAAATAGTGTATTTTGTAATTTAGTGTGTTATACAACAGTAAAACACATACGCTATATTATTTTATTATATCTCTTTCACCTCACCCGTAAGGGAAGGGGATGGGGACAAATAATGAATTAATCTATTTTATATAGTCTTATATGGGAAATTTTGTCCTGCAATTTGACAGTTTCTCAATTCAACATTACTTTGGCGACGGTTTAGTGTCGAATTGCAAGGCACCACTGTATTTGATTATGACCCCTTTGAAGTTTTAACTGTTTATGTGTAACTTTTTAAGCATGAAAATTATACATTATTTTTAAAACTTACAATACTATAATATTATTGATATGATATTTTATTTATAATTTATAAAATGGAAATAAACAATTAAAGTTCCTATAACAACATTGAATTAATACTGTATACAGATAGTCCTCAACTTACGACAGGGACAGACTTAGGACATTCAAACATCTCTGTCGTAAGTTAATTCTGACATAAGTCGAATTAAAAAATTCTTGATTTGTTTTGTTTTAATATTTTCATAAATTAAATTTCTATTTAACTTAAAGTAGTTAATAAATATAATTCTAGAAGTGATATGTATATTCAATTGTATTGGAATAATTTCCATATCCGTTTCTTTTTTAACAACAGATTTTTTATCACTACAATTTTAGTGCATGTTGGTAATGGGGAACAAATACTTAATTTTTATACATGAATTTATTATTCACAACTTATATATCATTCACAAAATTTACAAAATAAATTTATAAAATCCTTAAAAATATACTAGAAATTATTTACATGACAATTATTCATAAAAATCTTTACAAGAATTCACAATCTGCAAGATGCATTTTGGCCTATTCTGGCCCTCTTTGGTTACAGTAATACGTGAATTCTACAAGGAAATTTTCATAACCGATCTCACTTTAAACAATTCCAAACTATTCTTCAACAATAAATTTTCAACTAATTTTTCAAATACTAATTTTGAAATTGCCATTCCTTTATAATAACACTAATTTTTAATATTTAATACTTTAATAGATTAATTTTGATACAATCATACAATATCATTCAACGATACAGAATAGAAAACAAAATTTTTCATATTAATACAATAATATATTTCCGCTCAAAAAAATTTCATTCATAAATCTAATTATGCGAACAAAATAAGAATTGAATTTAATATTTGTTCTAGCATAAGGAAGCACCAAAAATGATCTCCAACGAAGATCATAATTAATATCACAATAAAAAAACTTAAATTGAAATAATTGATAAAGAATAATAGAATTCCAAATTTTAAAAAAGTATTTAATATCCCTATAATATCTTCTTGTAGCCAAGGAAGTTAAATTTAAATTAAGCAGTTAACAATCATAATTCAAATTATGAAACAAAACACCATTTCTATATAAAAGAATTTTAATAAATTTCTTCTGAACACCTTTAAATAAAAAACTAAATTCTGATTGCGTACACCTGGAGACCAAATTATACTACAATATTCCAAAATTGGACGAACAAAGGATTTATGTTCAATTTAATGTTTAATTATTATTATTTCAAAAACCATTATACTTGTTTATAAACTAAGATTACCTTTGTAATTATTAGAACAAATTTAATATTTAATTGTTATTATTTCAAAAACCATTATACTTGTTTATAAACTAAGATTACCTTTGTAATTATTAGTACGAGTTCTATTTATTTTTTCTATAATTATTTCCTTATACAACATTTATAGATAAATGTTGTATAAGGAAATAATTATAGAAAAAATAAATAGAACTCGTACTAATAATTACAAAGGTAATCTTAGTTTATAAAGGTATTTTTCGATGTTCTTGGTTCGAGACTATAACTATTATTTCTAATGCCCCTTCCGTGATTGTCACTATCATCACCACGTGTAGAGAAACGAAACCGTCATTGCCATAGCAACGCAACAATTTAACTTACAACAGAATTTTATAAAAATTATCGAATTATTTATGCTTCTACTGATTTATTATTTAATCTATCATCTTTTTCAATCACTGATTATTTTTATTTTTTCATGTAAGTTTTTATTATGAAGAAGAATCTGTATTTGAGACTAATTCACGTATTTCTTGATATTCTTGGTTCGAGATTATAACTGTTGTTTCACGTGTTTTGATATAACGTTTTTGTATTTGGTTCGAGATTATAACTGTTGTTTCACGTGTTTAGATATAACGTTTTTGTATATCGTACAGTTGTATATATTTCATAATGCTACAAAAAAGAAAAAATACTTTAGGTGAATTAACTCCCGGTGCTAAACGAATGCGTTTAACTCGAAAACACATTAAGACATATGTTTAATCACAAGGAAAATATATACTTATTAATTTGAAAAATTAAGAAATGTATAATTGAAAACTTTTAATATAAAATAATTCATAAAAAATGTTTAATAATAGGTACCTCAGTCTGAAGTTGAAATATTTCTAAATCGGCCAAAATACTTTCCACTTGTGTCACTGTTTCACCAGTTTCTGGCATATCACATAATTCTCTCATACTGCTAGCAAGAGCTACTTGGAGCTAAAATATATTTAATAAATAATTGTTTTAAGATATTTTTCTAGAAAAATTTAAAACCTCTACATTTATAATAAAAATTTCAAATTTAATTTTGAATATAATAATTTCATTTAGTTCTCATAATTATGCAATAGATAGTTCTTAGAAATGATTGCATAAAATGAAAACTTTTTAATATACATTTCAGAAAATTCCCATACTTATCTATCTCACTTGAGATTATTTACCTCAGCTCATTTCATTGTAAATTATTTTCTATTAGAATTTCTCCCTTGTTATACCAATACAGATATCTCTTTCTGGATATTATTGGATAAAAGTAAAATGCAAAACCCTTTAGCAGTCATAAACTTTAATCTGAAACATTTTCAATACACTTGGTGCCTTCCTCAGCTGCTACTACAAAACTAACCCTGTTACAGAAGACCAGGGAACTACTACACAAAATAAACAAACAAAACAAAATTTAAAGGGCAGGACCACATCTGGAAGCGCTCTCCTTAGCACCTCCTGCCTGTATAGTTCATTAGGTACAAGATCATCTAAAGATGCATTAAGTAGATTATAGAAATAAAAACTACATAAAAGTTATACAAATTTATAAAAATTATCAAAAATTTTATATGGATTTAAAATATATAAAATTATCTGCAAATATTAAAAAAATAATAATTACAAAAACCATCGTTCCCATACAGGAGTATCAAAACTGATGGTAGCGTATCCTTTAATCAGCTTTGTTGACTTTAAACAACCACCTCCATGCAGCAGGGATCGTTTCTGGTTCCATAAAGTTTATCACATAACCTTTCTCTTTCTTTCTGAGGATTTCTAATGCCTCAGTCATATTCCTGTCCCAATTCTTGTCAGTGGGCCGAATAATTCTTGCATTTCCCCAATGCACTTTTATATCATGCTGCAGCGATCTCAGGCTAAGTGCTGTCGAAAGTTTTCATATTTGAGGTCAATTTTATGTTCTTTAATCCTCGTTTCTAAATTTCTTTCGGTATATCCAATATAAACCTCCTCCCTATCTAATGAGTGGTTCTTCAAAGGAATTTCATAGACTCCACTCCTGTACTAATCTTCATAATGGTCCTTATCATTCCTAATCAACCCAAAAACAGTTGGGTTCCTTTTAAAACTTAAGATACAGTTGGTTAGCCTAATGATATTTTTGGCAAACTTCTCCACCCATTTTTCAATTTTTCTGTATAAATCAATAAAAATTTTCACATATCTCTGAGAAGTGAGATATATTCTTAAAACATATATCTCAGAGAAAACGTAAATGGAGAGCACATAAAATGAGAACTAACTGCATTATTTAAAAAAAGAAAGAATTATTGTTTTAGTCTTATTTTCAATTATGAACAAATTAATCATGATCTTTTTAAAAGCATTTACTATTCAGGAAGCAAATAATGCAATAATATTGAAACTAAAACTTAAGATAAATTATAATTCATTGGATGAATATATAAAATATAAAAACACAAAATTTAATTCTTAAAAAATTAAGTTGATAATGTAAAATTGAATTTTATGTTAAAGGATATTCCCCAAGTTATGTATAGCCTACTTACATAAATTCACTTATTATACCAGAAAAAAGTATAATGAATTATAATTTAATTTTACATGAAATGTTTCCTGAAAATTTTTTTGAGATATATAAAATAAAATTGTATTACATATAAGTAAGTTACATGTGTGTGCAAATTAACTCTTTAAAATAGCACCAAATAATATAATATATAAATACAGTAGATTCTACTTATTGGGACATGGGACTAAGCCATTTTGGCCCAATTAAGCAGCTGTCCCAATTAAACGAAATAATAATAAATTCTAAAATAAAATATGTAATTCATAAGTAAATAAATAATAATTAGGTACCTATTTTAATGCTTTATTAAAATAGGTACCTCTAATAATTAGGTACCTATTTTAATGATTTATTAAAATAGGTATCCTAATGTAATTAGGTACCTATTTTAATGCTTTATTAAAATAGGTACCTAATTATTAGCTTTTTACAATCTCCTCTGACTTCGCCTTCGTGCTGAAGGCAAAGTCAGAGGACTGGGTTTATTAGTTTGGTTTCTGATAAAGTCTATATTTTTGAGCCAGTGATGAGATTTGGCCCAATTAAGCGGAACCACTGTATATATATTGTATAATTAATTAAATATTTTTATATCATCTTGCTCCTGGTGGCAATTTCTTGCAAAATGCAGATTTTTTTCTATAACTGTTGCAAAAGTTTGAATATTACATATTAGTTTATATTAGTTTGAAGTTTGAAAAGTTTGATATTTCAGAAAATTTTCAGGACTTTCACTTATAACTTTTGTGTTATGTATAAGAGAATAATCATCAAGAATATAAGAAAAGAGTATTAATTATAATATTTACATAATTTTTCTGTTATGTTTATATTCTTATATTCTTAATTACCGTATTACATCGAATTTAAGCCGCAGTAGGATTTTAAAATTGAAAAATCAGAAAAAAAAAAAAGATTTTATAATAGGGTATTCACTTTGAATTTAAGCCGCACCCATACATTACGACTTAAAAATTCGAATAAAAAGTGCGGCTTATATTCGATGTAATACGATATTATTTGTAATAATTTATGAACGAGATAATTATGATATATTACAGATTTCTTTAATGAAATTGACTAATTTATGGTATTATGAATTCTTTTTATATAAAATTGATGAAAAAACAAATTACAGTAAAAATATCATAAATATAAAGTAAGTGAATAAATTTTCTTACTAATTTTGCATAAAAATATAGACTTTATCACAAATTTCATATAAAAATTGATATCAGTTACAGAATTGTTTTTTACAATTCCATCTCTTATAAAATTTGCATTGTTTTAATTAATAAAACTAAATAAGTGTGAGAAAATATTATAATAATACAACTTAGGATGTTAGTTTACAACATTAAAAAACTCAGATTGTTTGGTTTATTTGTACTTCATATATTGTTTGTTGATTTTATATATCATATTACTAGTATGATATTGTTCTATATGTCATTTGCTCTCTTTTAGTCAGAGAATAATATAATGTGATAATGTTATGAAAGTGTAAATAAACCAATCATTGAGCTCCATTCATAGAAATTTTTGATTAAGAACATTAAGAAATTATTTTCTGATTTGCATAAAATTTGGTATACATAAAAAATCTTATGTTCCAATTATTTATGTAAACTGAAGAATACTTATATAAACTTTCAAAAATTGTACTGAATTAAATTTTTTGATTTTCATACTTTTTATATTTTAATGAAAAAAAAAATGCAAAAATACAACAGAAAAATAAACAGGTTTATTGTTTATTTATTTAAATTAATATTTTAAAACCAATTTAAATAAATTTTCATCAAAAGAAATGAAAATTGTTTAAACTACTTCTCTAATCAATAATATATTACCTCTTTAAATTCATGTTCAAATTTTCTAAGTTCAAGGCACTGACTAAGTTTCTTTTCATGTTCAATCCAAAACAGATCAAAATCTTTCTCTACATCTTCTAATTGATCTAATAACCTAATAAAAATTAAAATCAAAATATGTTATATTAAAAAAATAATGTAAGAAACAGTTGTGTGTTTATAAGAACAATGTAAGAAACAATATAATGTTTCTTACATTGTTCTTATAATTTTGAATATTAATTAATAAACCTATTTCTCAAGATATATAATTTAGGCTTAAACATGGGAAGAAGAATTAAAGAATTAATGATTGATTTACAATTACAATAATTTATCACTTTTTAATAAATTTAAAGTAATAATGAAACAAGAATTGAATTAATATTCCTTAAATATCTGTCTTTTTTTTATACTATATATACTCGTATATAAGCCAATCCCTCAACTTTCAGCTGTTCGAATAATATGACGTTCATTGAAATATATATATAAGGTGTGTGAAAAAGTTCTCGCTGTTTTTTTTCGAAAAAAGAGTCTTGTATTTATTTTCATTCTTTTTTAAATAATCAATGAAAGTATTGTCCATTGCTGGCCAATACTTTTGCCCATCTTTCAGGTAACTGTTGAATGTCGTTGCAAAAAAATTCGTCATCTTTCGAGGCTATCCATTCGTCAACCCATTTTCGAACTTTGGCGTCATTCAAGAAGTGCTGGTCGGCCAGGCCATGTGCCATCGAATGAAAGAGGTGGTAATCCGATGGAGCGATATCTGGGCTATACAGCGGGTGGGGTAAAACATCCCAACCAAGCGCCTGCAGTATGTCCTTGAGCGACTTTGTCACAATGCTGCTGTGCGTTGTCGTGCTGGAAAGCCACCTTATCATGTCGTTTGGAGTATTCTGTCATGTTTTTCCTTGCTCGCTCAGCTTAAACGCAACAATTATTGTCTGTACAATTGTAAAATTGTTGTCCGTACAAGGTTTAACTTGGGTCTTGGTCGATCAAAGCCTCCAACTCATCGTCTTCGAACAATTTCGGCCTACCACTGCGTTCGTGGTCTTCAACTTCGAAATCACCGTCTTTAAAACGGTGAAACCAATCACGGCACGTTGTTTTACTAGGAGCATACGTATCATAAGCATCCATAAGCATATCATGTGCTTGAGCTGCAGTTTTCTTTAAATGAAAGCAAAAAAGTAATGCTTCCCGCAAATGGCGCTTATTCGGTTCAAAATTCGACATTTTTGTGCGCGAACAGCAAATGACAGTGTAAAAAAATCACTAATTTTTTGACGCAGTCTTATTGACAGATTGTTAGGCTTTGAGAATGACGCTTCTGTCGTGATAGATTGCGTCACCATTTACGTGCAGAGCCATCTATCGGAAAACAGCGAGAACTTTTTCACACACTTATATATTTATTTCTTATATTTTAAAAAATTTTAAAAATCCAATTCACTATTGGAATAAATGATAAAATGCTAGATTTACATCATTGAAATGGCATTATGCTGCTATATGAAGAAAATGCTAAATGGAAGAGCATGACATGATCATGTTGGATCATGTCCAGTTCCATTTTTCTACAATGCCATTTTATTGAAGTATTTGAAGTATCTAAATCATGATTCCATACTGGGATTTGATATACTCCTGCTTTCTGTTTATTAGATCTTTTATCTTTTTCATTTCTAACTCAAGTTAAAAATAGTTGGGCTCTTGATTGTAGTTAATTTGATTGTTTTTAGCTACGGTTTTAATCATGTTCAATTTTGTCATATGGTATGGTATTGTAAAGTACTGTTGCATGTCAATGGTTGTCTCTGATTGAACTAACAGAGTTTCTTGTATTAGCATATTATTTTGCCTGGTCCAGTCTCTACTCCACTTTGGCTTGTTTTGACTTCATAAATTTTAACATATATTTGTGCTTCTTTCCTATTTCTAAGATTTTTATTATTTCTTTTTTTTTTACAAGTTAGACATAGAAATTAAATGAGAAGACACAAAAATTATAAGAAAGATTGATAAAATAGATGATAAATATGTTTCAGAAACATTGGAAATATTAAAAACAGAAAAACAAGGCAATTTAATTAACGAAAAACAATCGGAAAACGCATCAGTGGCATGGCTATATGCTATTAATAACCAATAATATAGACTGATAATTATTTATAAATTTATATTATAATATATACTATGAGATTTATATTAACATTATTATTATTATTATTATTTTATAATCAATATGTTAATTTAAATAATTGATAATGAATTAATGCAGAAATTTTGAATCGAACATAATAACAATGTTAAATTAAATTTATACATATGATCCTATGATTTATAGTGCTGAAGATGGTCTTGTACTGAAAGTGCTTCACTAAAGAAATAATAGTGTGCATATAATTACTGCTGAAATGTGCTTGAGTTTAAAATATTAAGTTAAAGGATCATATGTATAAATTTAATTTATGATTTATAGTGCTGAAGATGGTCTTGTACTGAAAGTGCTTCACTAAAGAAATAATAGTGTGCATATAATTACTGCTGAAATGTGCTTGAGTTTAAAATATTAAGTTAAAATAAGTCTAAGCAGAAATAATTTTAATTATCTAAATAATATATAATCTAATAAATAATTTAAATCGTATATAACTAAATATCCATATAATCTAAAATCCTAAATCATATTCTATGTAATCTTATCTTGATTTTAGATTATATGGAATATCTAAATTTTAGATTATATTCCATATAATCTAAAATCAAGATAAGAAAGATTGAGCTAAAAAATTTCAAATTGAGATAAAGAGAGAATTTATTATTAATATTTTTTTCATAGCATTTGATTGTCATAAAAAAAATATTTCATGGCAGATAATTAATAATAAATACCTTACTTACCTTTCTACTGCTGATACATTAATTAATCGATCTGGATAACGATCCAATACTAAATAATTATCAAGTGAAGGCCTACGAATACAATTAAGAAGACTTTCACCATGCTTTGTAGCATTACGAATATCATCTTTTAGTTCTCTATATTCTCCACATTGATTTTCTAATAGAGCCATAGTTGAACCCACATCATTAGGTAATTCTGTTTCTCGTAAACTCCTTTTCATCTCCTTCAATGCAAGAGAAATTTCTTGAAGATTACTGGAAAATTTTTCCACTGCCTAGTAAAAATTGAAAATTAAATATATTAGTTTATTTTATACATATAAGTATAAGATTTGATGAATAGAGAACTTCCTGGGATCATTCACATATTATTTATTGATCACATTCAAATTAATGAAAATATTAAGACATACATCAAACTATCACCAAAAACTGGATACGTTTATTAAAGAATTCTGAGAATTACAAATTACAAAACAAATAATTCTTGAAAAAACTAATCACTTACTTTCTGAACATATTTGCTATTTTGGAATGATTAAATATACAATTAAACATGTTATCAATCTGAAGGAGGACCCAAGGTTGTTTATTTGATAATCCAACCTCAAGACCATATCTTTTCCATTCCGATAAAATCTTGAAAAATTTGAATGCCTGTCATTTTTAAATGAATGCAACTATAAAGATAATCGGTTTCAGTTTAAAAGTCCACTTTAATGCTTGGCAAGTCTATTGAATTTCATAAAAATCAAATGATTCAAAAATTATTAAGGAAAAACTCAGAAATTTAAATATCCACCACTTTTAAATGATTAAAACTACAAAATTAATTGTTATGTTATCAGGATCAGCTTCCACGGCTTTATTAATCTGATAAATTTCATAAAAATCTGTTAACTAGTTCAAAATATATTAAGAAACTACCTTAAAAATTGGAATGCCAACCATTTTTAAATGGACGTAACTGTAATATTAATTAATGACAGAACATGCCTTCAGAATTTCATGAAAATCTATTATTGTATATATATTATATATATATATTTATTTATTTGTGATAAGCCAAACAATTTTGTAAAGAAAAATTTTGTAAGTGGGTTGACTTATACATGGATTAGCTAAAAATTGAAAAATTTTTGTGAATTATAAGATTTACTGGCTCAATCACAGCATATTGTCACATCAACCTTGTGATCATTCATATTTATTTCTAAAAACAGCAGCAAATTTATTGTGAAGATAATAAAACTTAAACTGCAAGGCCTTCACTTGCATGGACCCCTTCTAAAGTCTTGGGAGGGGCCCAGGAAGTGTGTTTACATGGTCATGTTTTGTGAAATTTACAAAAGTTATTTTTTATTAGTATTGGCTAAGACTATTGCTTCTTTCCATTCTGACTTCTCTTCCATCACACTTCCCCTTAAATGTTGATTGGCATTGGAATGACTGCAATCATTTTTGGAAGATGGATAAGGGGAAGTAATTTCTTTTCTCATTCTAAATAAATATTCATTTTGCACCTAATAAGTAAATTTTGTCTTTATAATTCCTGATCATGTTAAATAATGTGTTTCATTTTGGATAAGTGATTATCATTCTTATGGATTCATTCTATTAGTCTCTTTAGCTTGAATATTGGTTAATGATAATTCTCCTATATATCTTTTCATTTTTATTGTTATTAATATTTTTCAGGTTTTCTTTTTTCTTCTACTGACAGTTCTCCATAGCCTCATTATCAAATTTCTATTATAATTCATTATCCTTTTTCCTGATATGATAAATTCATCAGAAAAACAGCTTTCATAAGAAAGTTTTATTAAGAACAGTAATATATTTAATTATAACTAGCCAATTAGCTGGAATTATTATTCTCACAGACAAATTGCTTTAATAAATTCAAAGTAGCGCTTTCGGAATTCTTGTATTCTTTCTTCAGTGAGTATAATAATTCCTGCTAATTGGTTAGTTATAATTAAATAAGTTAAAGTAAGCAGTGAAAGAACATTTAGAAAAGAACAGTAATGTTTTTGGCCTTCCATAAAGTCATGATTAGCTATATAGTTTTAACATGATATTGCCTAAAGAGATAAAAGCAGCATGACACTGGTGTGAATGAATTGTAGATCAAGAAAAATATAAACATATAAGATATGATTTTTAGAATCAGATTCTATATATAATCAATTTAAAATTAAATATAAACTAATTAAAATATTGTTTTATTAGAGTCATTAATAATGTTAAAACCATATCCTGCAGACTAATATATTGCCATAACAACAAATGTTCAAATTTCTTCTGAAACAAACCAACTGTTCTATGAGTTACAATTTATAAGTTTTTGTAATGTTTGTAACTGATGAAGGCCAAAATACTTTTATGTGATCTGTATAAAAGTATTAACCTGTATAAAAGTGTTTAATAAACAGAATTTTATCCTCTACTGAATGGCTGATTAAGTAATTAGGTATATAGTAAGCAGAATTAAGTTATGGATTTATGATTTTTAATTATGAATAGCTTGTTTTATTTCAATATTTACTTTGAACTAGCATCCCTTGAACATTATCACTGGCTCAAAGATATGGTAATTACAGGGGAAGAATCTGGATTATATGTTGAATAATTTCAGAATCTTCCAATGCATTTGCTGCAGTTTTATTTTAATCGATATGAATATGTGTTATAAGGCAAAATTATGATTTCACAAGATAATTTCTATAGACACTTTTTTTTTTTATATAACTACACACAGACAATTTAGCAATTCATTATATTGTTGACTACTAAAAACAATGTAAAGTTGGTAATATAGTAGACTCCCTTTTATCTGGCATTGACTGAATCTTAGGCTGGATAAATGAATGGCCAGTTAATCTGAAAATATATGATTATATATTTATATATATAAATGATATTCATATATTGATAAGTTTATAAGAATAAATATCATTTATAAGTTGTAAATTAAATAAATAATATATATGTTGTATAAAAGGCTTGTTAAATCAATAAACTTCATTTGACTTTTTGATTTAAATTTGTTTTTTAAGCAAAATCATGACATTATTCATAAAAATTATATCAATTAGAAATAAATTATCTTTCTGTTTGATATATCTTATCACAGTTTAAAACAGTTTTTTCCCTTCTGAATGAATTATTCTTTTTTATTCATTTCTCTTTTCACTCATAGTTGGATGAAAATGTGGCTAATTAAAGCAGAGGCTGGTTAAAGTGAAAATGGATAAGAGAGAGTCTACTGTATTTTCTTTTTACATCTAATCTATCATTTTTGTAAGACAGCAGTCATGAATCTACAATAGAAAGCCATTTTTTCTGCTGAAAGAGTTTGCCATCAAACTTAAAAAACAATCTCTGCATTATGATATGTTGCAGCATGAAGTTCATTGCAGGCTAGTTCAATATATATTGATGGATACAAAGAACTTGCAAAATTGTGTAAAGAACAACTAAACTACATATATTTATTATAAAAGCATCCACTTCTTTATAAATGCTCTTACAGGAAACACCTTGTTTCTCATGTACTTATGAACATCCACAACAAATAACTGATCTACATACCAGTTGATCTCAAACATGCTGTGCAAATGATTTTTGGTGCATATAATGACGTTAATCAACTGCTGTACAAAACTGTTTTAGGAAGTCTGGATTCTCATTATTAGATAATGATGTTTTGCATGATAACAGCAATAGTTCTGTAATAAAAGATAATAACCAATCTCTTACACATTTGCTCAGTGATCAAGAAACCTAGAAAATGCTTACTGAAACTAATAATGTCACAGATGTAGACTATATTTTATGTGATGAAAATGCAATACCAGAAATGCTGTTTACTCATGAAGATATTATGCACAAAATTACAAGTGCAAATGTAGGACTGGATGGGAGATGGAGGTATATCTGAGGAAGAAGCTGAAGAATGTACTACAGAGAGAAAACCAACATTAGCTATAGCTTTTAATGCATTGAAACACTAAAACTCTATTTTGAAAATTCTGACATTTCTCAGAATGAAACTGTTTTTGACAATCTCCACAAAATTGATAATGTAATTATAAATCACTTGTTAAAGAAATGTAAGTCTACTGTTTAGAAAAAAATAAACTTCCTAAATTAAAAACTTTCAAACTAATGTACAGTGATACCTCGGATCACGAACGTCTCAGTTCACGAACAAATCGGTCTATAAACAACAATTTCCGTGAACAAATTTTGCTTCGCTTTACGAACGATGCTTCGGTTCACGAACAAAACAAATTTTGCTTCCCTTTACGAACGATGCTTCGGTTCACGAACATGCTTTACGAACGATGCTTTGGTTCACGAACACACACGCACCGCGTGCACGGAGTGCATGACTCGCGGTGCACAAAACCCTGCGCACAGCCTCGCCCCCAATAGCAATCCAGTTCTCCCAGCTCACATGGGTACATTAGAGTCCCAACAAGTGCTGATATTTTAGTTTTTTTCTTTATTTAATTAAATTTATCCCTTAAGGCTCCCAAAAAAGTTAAAAGTGTTAGTGAAGGTGGTGTTAAACACGGCTCCCAAAAAAGTTAAAAGTGTTAGTGAAGGTGGTGTTAAACATGCCACTCCCAAAAAAGTTAAACATGCTTTCTTCTAATATTACTGTTATATTTTTTTAGTTTTTTTCTTTATTTAATTAAATTTATCCCTTATTATGGCAGTGTTGATATTTTAGTTTTTTTTCTTTATTTAATTAAATTTATCCCTTATTTAGTTAAAAGTGTTAGTGAAGGTGGTGTTAAACGCTTTCTTCTAATATTTTAAGTGTTAGTGAAGGTGGTGTTAAACATGCTTTTTTCTAATATTACTGGAGTGTTAGTGAAGGTGATGTTAAACATGCTTTCTTCTAATATTACTGTTGTGTGTTAGTGAAGGTGGTATTAAACATGCTTTCTTCTAATATTACTGTTAAAAGTGGTGTTAAACATGCTTTCTTCTAATATTACTGTTATATTTATTTGGTGGTGGTGTTAAACATGCTTTCTTCTAATATTACTGTTATATTTATTTTCTCTCTGTATTATTTCCACACATAAAGCCATAACATGTTAAAATTTTCCTAGGAGATGTTAAACATGCTTTCTTCTAATATTATTGTTATATTTATTTCCTTTCATTAAACATGCTTTCTTCTAATATTACTGTTATATTTATTTCCTTTTTGAATTATTTCCACACATAAAGCCATAACATGTTAAAATTTTTTTCTAGGATAATTTCCACACATAAAGCCATAACATGTTAAAAATTTTTTCTAGGGAAAAAACGTATTATTTGGATTTACATTAATTGCAATGGGAAAAATTGACTCGGATTCACACAAAGCCATAACATGTTAAAATTTTCCTAGGACAAAAACGTATAAGCCATAACATGTTAAAAATTTTTTTTCTAGGATAAAAAACGTATTATTCTAATATTACTGTTATATTTATTTCCTTTCTGTATTATTTCCACACATAAATCCTAACGAGTTTAAAAATTTTTCTAGGACAAAAAACGTATTATTTGGATTTACATTAATTCTTTCTGTATTATTTCCACACATAAAGCCATAACATGTTAAAAAAATTTTTTAGGATAAAAATGTATTATTTGGATTTACATTAATTGCAATGGGAAAAATTGATTTCAAAACGTATTATTTAGATTTACATTAATTGCAATAGGAAAAATTGATTCGGATTGAACTTTCGGATGACGGCAGGGTCAAGGAACAGATTGTGTTCGTGAACCAAGGTATCACTGTATAAGTCAAGGAACGGATTGTGTTCGTGAACCGAGGTATCACCGTATTTATATTAGAGTTTAAGCAGTTTTTGAGATTAGTAAAATAGTTATCAAGGAACGGATTGTGTATCGTGAACCGAGGTATCACTGTATAGATCGGAGAGGAACGGATTGTGTTCGTGAACCGAGGTACCACTGTATATATTTTATTTAGATATGTTCGTGAACCGAGGTATCACTGTAGTTTTGATTATCGATGGATTCGGATTACGAACTTTTCGGATCACGAACAGGGTCAAGGAGATCTGTTCGTGAACCGAGGTATCACTGTAATTTGTTTTAATAGCTATTAAATTAAATCCATAATAGAACATCAAAATTTATGGTAATATTGCACCCTTATAAATTTGTTAAACATTAGTCATCTTTCTGATGGGTGCCTCTCTATAACCAGGGCCAGATTTACCTATAGACCGATTAGGCCACGTCCTAGGATCCTGCGATTCTAAGGACCCCAAAACTATAAATCAGTTTTCAACTTTTATAAACTTTTAAATAAGAAAAAATGAATTTTTATTAAAGTGCTAGATAGAAAGTAAAATTTTAAAGATTCCTTACATAAGTTATAAGGAGCCTTTAAAGATAGTAAAATTTTAAAGGTTCCTTATAAGTTATAAGGAGCCTTTAAAATTAACGTAGCTGATTTGAATTTTTAGGGGCTCCAAAACCTTGCTCGTCCTAGGTGTAGCTGATTTGAATTTTTAGGGGCCCCAAAGCCTTACTCGTCCTAGGTTGATTTGAATTTTTAGGGGCCCCAAAGCCTTGCTCGTCCTAGGGCCCCCAAAGTTCCTTATAAGTTATAAGGAGCCTTTAAAATTAGACGTAGCTGATTATTTTAGGGGCCCCAAAGCCCTGCTCGTCCTAGGTCTCCCAAAAATGCAAATCCAGCTCTGTCTATAACAAATAAAAATTTGTGATTTCTGTGAGTTTGTTATAAAAATAAAGTTTCTGATAATATTTTATGTTTTATTATATAATATTGGATAAAACAGGAACTCCGACTTTTATGACTTGTGTTCCCAAAATTATTAAGTAAGTAAATTTACTTATAGTAAACTTAAAAATGGCATTATAAACTCTATAGATTATCTACAAAACAGATGATACATAATTATTCCTGTAATTAAAAACTGTGAACATATCAAATTTTTGAACTGAGTCAAACTTTACAATATTCTTCAAGTTTGAATTTTATCTTTAACAATATTTTTTCATTAAAAAATAGGTTCATCACTATAATAAAAATTGAATTTATCTAAATAGTTTTTCATAATACAAGAAAAAGTCACCAGTACAGGTTGACAATCAAAAATCTGGCAATCAATATTTCAGTTCCATCAGTTTTTTGTCATGAATGTTGGAGTGCATTTTTAAATTTACTGCATTGGCATGCCACTGTTTTCTGGAGGTGCCATTTATGTTTTGATGGCCCTGTATTCCAGAATCAGATGTTTGGTTATGCTTGCAGCCAGCATTTGGCTTTTTTAATGCCAAATGAGCTCTTTTTGGCTTTTTTTTGACATGATTGGCATTAGAAATTTTTTTAACATTTTGGCGTTTTTCCTGGCTTTTTTTTGCTTATTGGCATTATATAAAATCTTTTAACTTTTTTTTTTGAGGGTACAATAACAAATTAAAATTCTGTAGAACTACAATCTTTTATTTAGTTATTGAACATTAAAATTTCATTTGCTTTTCATTTATAGTTTAATTTTATTTCTCTTTAAAGCATTGTCCAATTAGCCCTTTCCTACTAAATATATACAGCATATATAGTAGTGCCTCGGTATATGTCTGCTTTGGAATAAGTCCAACTTGGTATATGTCTTGGTTGGATGCAAAAAATTTTTCTTGGTATATGACTTTTGTTTGGAATATGATCGACTCACGTGCTAGAACTTGTATGAGTCTGTTGTATGTTCTCTTAAAAAACATATACATTCCTTATATAAAAATTATAACAAGTTGTAATAACATTATCTGTAATGACCAGACAATGTCGTATTTCCGAAAAATATTGAGGAGAAGGCAGAAGCTAAGTTCTTTGGACAGATTTTTAATACTGATGAGCCTCAATAAGGTCCAAGTATCGAAATGAGAGTGAAAATAAAAAGAGAAAATACACCAGAATTTCAGATTCCTATTGGAAGCGGACTCTCCTTCCAAACAATAAAATCTCCTCCTCTCCCTTCTCAGGACCATCCTAGTAGGCACTCAACTTTTCTCAGCAAGGTAGGGGGATTATATTTTCATTTATTTCATCTACTGTAATTGCTTTTGTATTTATGTTTTTAGTATTAAGCAGTGTTTAAATTATTTTTATACCAATCCCATCATTGTGTAATATGCCAATAACAATAGGATTTTTTTTCATGGGAATGGATTAATAATTTTCCCTTTAATTCTTATGGAAAAAATTTGTTTGGTATATGTCCTATTTGGAATAAGTCCAAGGATCTGGAACAGATTAATGATGTATATTGAGATACCACTGTATATATATATATATCAAAAATCTAGAATTTTCGAAAATCCGGCAATCCTCATATCCCGAGGTTGCTGGATTTTTGATTATCAACCTGTATTTTCAATCTGTTTCTATATTTTCTATATTTTTATATAAAATTTTATAAACTTAATTTAGTAATAAATTTATACTTTTTCATGATTTTTATCACTAATAGTATAGCATACATACTTATAAAATAAAGTAATATATAATGAAATTTGCTTTTCTGGAAGTATAAGTTGAAATAGATGAAATACTCTCTAACCACAAAAAAAAAAAAAAAAAAAAAAAAAAAAAAAAAAAAAAAAAAAAAAAAAAAAAAAAAAAAAAAAAAAAAAAAAAAAAAAAAAAAAGGAAATTTTCTAATAGCAATGATTTTTTTGTGCTGGATTATAAAGTATTAAATTATAAAAAGTGCTGGATTGCATCAATTATACTGCAGTTCAAAGTTTTCGAGCTGAACTGATTTTATTTTGAAGCATGAACTGGGTTGAATTTTTTGATACTTGACTCAATTAGAGTTTTGAACAGTTTGTAATCTCTACCTGTAATATGATTCATATATGTTAATTTTACTGTCCATAGTTATATTAACTATTGTTATGGTTAAACTATCAGAATTATAAGCACAATGTTTAAAGTGGAAAATAATACACAATTTCACTGTAGCACTTTCAACTTTAATAAGTCATCATCAGCATCAAGGAAACTTACATGTTCAAACAACAGAACAGAACTTAAGAACATAAAATTATAAAATTATAGAACGCATGAACATTACAAAATTGAAAATTTAAAAATTTAGAATTATAGCATAGTCACTACGTCAGAGTAAGACGTTATATAAATATATACATCAATTAGATAAATAAATTACAAATATATAAACATATATAACTACTAAAATTATAAGCTAAATATAACATATTATAAAGGTACAGATTAAATAGATAACACACAGGTTGTAACTATTGATATAATCATACTATAACAATCATAAAAACCATTGTGGAGGTATGTAAGCTGGTAAACAGTCATTGATGACATGAGTTTTCTTACTATACCTGGCTATAATTATGGCCTCAGCGATCTTAATATCCACTTTATAAATTACTAAGCCAACGAGTGGCGCCATCTATTAATTATAAATTAAACAAGAATTTTGACTAAATAATTTCTATAGTTTATCTAAAATTTATTTCGGTTTAAAATTCTGTTGTGTATCTAAGGGTTAAATTGGCAAGTTGTTTGGATTTATTTGGATTTATAATTCCCTTGAAGTTTGTATATATCCACTTTATAGTTTATATAATTAGTACTCCAAGTGGAAGTTTTTCTTAGTTTTGATAACTATTGTTATGGAAATGTCAGAATCATTTTTTCATATTTAAAAAATATTTTCCATATCAAAACTTTTTTATGAAAGTTAAATTTATATAAATCTGCATTAATATTATATATTGTATTGTTTTGTTTATATTAAATTTAGATTTAAATTTTTAATTTAAATAAATTTTAATGAATAAAGAAAATTATTTTCTTATAAATACAATGTAAAAAAAACTTTTAATTATAGTAAAAGGACTGAAGATTAAGAAGGGTGCATTCATATAAACTTAAGCAATGACTCTGAGCAGTGGCCGAACTACAATGTGGGGGGCCCAGAATTATAAGGGGCCCAAATCCTCTTTGTCTGTACTTTCTTTACCTTTTTTTTAAATTAACAACATAATACAATAAAAATTAAATGCACTGTGAAAAGAGTGAAACATTCATTGAATCAGAGCAATGCAGCATTAGGAGCAGTAGCTAAAAATATGGAAATAAAAAATGTGATTAGAGATTTTGCAAAAGTTAAAATCCAGGAGGAAGAATTTTAAATATATTATCTTTTGATACTTTCAATTTTGTTTTAAATGATACAAATTTGTTCATTTTGTTATTTTATAATAAAAATATCCAGATAAAAATTTTTTTGTGGTTGGTACCCGAATAATATTTTGAAAGGAGGATGAAAAACTTCCACCACTAACTCTCTCTCTCGTCTCTCTTTCAGATGCAAATGACGTCAGACCCAGAGACGAAAACCGTGGTCTATGGATATGAGCGATCCTGGCTGCAAAACCTGTCGTTATCTTTTCCGTTATCGTAGAATTATAAGGGGCCCAAATCCTCTTTGTCTGTACTTTCTTTACCTTTTTTTTAAATTAACAACATAATACAATAAAAATTAAATGCACTGTGAAAAGAGTGAAACATTCATTGAATCAGAGCAATGCAGCATTAGGAGCAGTAGCTAAAAATATGGAAATAAAAAATGTGATTAGA
>AYEL01078451.1:0-14711 GCA_000484575.1 Olivierus martensii
TGATGTGGCTATTGATAGTACAGCAATTATGTTCTAAATGTATATTGTATAAATTACTGTATAAAATAATATGGATAATAAATTTCTGTATAAAATATTGTTTCATGTGTATTCATTGAATGACATTTTTACTAAATTATATGCAAATTCTATGCATGTGAGAAAACACTGAGCAAGTTTATTTTAAATTCAATCAAAAACTGAAAGAAATATAATAAATAGAAAAATAAAGGTTTATTTGCAATTAACATTTACAATTTTTAAAAAATTTGTCCTGAAAAAGTCTTTCCCAAGCTAATACACGTGAACTTAACACATCGTAAAGCATAACGACGAAAACGGCATTCATTTTGTTTTGGGCAAACAGTTCAAAATCGATGCCAGAGACAGCTATCCGGTCGTCTCTGAGCTACGTAACAGTCGCTGAGAGAAAAGGTCGTCGAGAATCGCGTTTACAGAGATGAAATCGTCTCTGGTTTCGTCAACATAGCATAAGCCAATCAGAGTATAGCTCGTGACGTAGGATGTTTCTCTCATCTCTGACCAGAATACAGCTCCTGGATTCTTCAGGGTGATATGCCACAACTTTATCAAGTGGCAGTTCATTTCTTAAAATGACCAGTGCCACTTGATTTAGCATGTCTGTGAGCCATGATCATTATCAAAAATTTTCATCTGGATGTTGTATGATTTAAAAATGTAAAAAATAAACTCAGCATTTACAGCAGTCCCATAAAAAAGCATTTATTATTGCTTCCCAAGCGAGAAGCAATAATAAATGCTTTTTTACGGGACTGCTGTCCCGTAAAAAAGCATGAGTTGCTGAGTTTAGTTTTACATTTTCTAGTTATACGTTTAAGAAAGCAGTATCACGTTTGGGTTGTATGATTTATTCTAAATGAACACTGAAGATGATAAATACTTTCTGAACATATTTCTTTAATTGTGACTAAATATTTATTTTTCCTTATAGACTTCTACACTTATTTTAAAACTTTACATTGAGATAAGCCAAGATAAAATGGTATTAATAATAATTATTCAATATCATTGCAATAATTAAGTCTAAAGATAAAGTTAATTTTACCAATCTCTGTTCTATCCAATCTTCATGATTATAAGGTATTGTCCCACCAAGATCTTCAGTTAATAAACTAGGATTGATGTGCTCATGAAGTTCTTCTAGACAACTACATATGACCAGCTAAAAATATTTAGGTATATTTATATATTAAAACTTATAATATATATAAAATGTAATGATTTTTTTAATAATTTAAATAAATTAAAAATTAAAAACGAGGTAATTATTTACTTCTAGATAATAGGATTATTTCCAAAATCATTTATTTAAGCAAAAAACGAACCAAAAAAGCACTTTACTGCAGTATAAAAAATTTTTTATTATAAACTTAGCTAACGTTTTCGGTTTATTCTAAAAAATGTCTGAATTTTTGAAGCAGTTTTAATGTGTTTGAACTTTTGTTTAAAATCATTTGTATTTGTTTTACTGAATGGTGCTCCATAAGTGTACAAAATTGATATAAATGAGCCTGAATATTTATGATCTATCAAGTGTAACTATCATTCTCTCTCGTCTCTTTCAGAGAGTGACCAGAAACCAATTAAAATGCATTTCGATTATATTTATAAATTCAATCAAAATGTATTTTAATTTCTATAAATTATTTTTAATTCATCCATAACATTAGTAAATTGCAATGTCTTGTGCTTTACATTTAATATTATAATTAACCAAAAGAAAAATATCTTACATTATACATATAAAATTTATTTATTTTTGACAGCATTCAATCAATACAAGAAAGTCTTTCAAAGAATGTCAATTTACTCAAAATTTAACATTTTTGTTAAACTGTATGTATTAAATTTTTAATGTTTTCAATTGTATTAAATACGTAGCATTTTCACAATTAGTCCTCTACTTAAACAGCTAATCTGTCTCAAAAATTTCTATATCCAACAATGCTTAAATTTGATATATATGAATGCATGCATTGATAAATAGAATGGCTATATAAAATTTATGAGCATACATTAGGCATAAATAAGAAAATTTAAAGCTATAAGTTTTATTTTTGCAAAAAAATAAATTCTTTAATAAATTATTTATTTGTATTTTATAAAAATTCAATATAAAAACAAAAGACTTGGGCATTTGCATATCTTTGAAACTACAGAACTTAAAACTATGTAGGTAGATAATTTATTATAATAATATACTGTTATATGCTAAGGGCAATTAAGATAATTTTGTCTAAATATAAACTTGTATTATGTTATTTGATGTTGTGTTGTAGGAAGTCATGTTATAGGAGGGATACCTCCTATAACATGACTTCCAACAACACAGTTTCATTCTAACATGATTTGAAAATTGCAGAAACCATCAAATAACATAATACTTCTACAACACTGTTTTTACCTAACACATTTAGAAAATTACGTTTACTCTCCTATAATACAAAATATATTTCATTAATTTTTGTAAATCAATACTATGGACACACAATACATATACAAAATGCAATCTTTGGGAAATACTTTGCTAAAATTAGTCATAAATTCAATTTTGCTAGTTTGAAATGAGAGGGATGATATGCAGTCTATTTTCGATTTGGATTTGAAATTGAGTTAATTGGCGACAATTGAGTATTTTGTGTTGCGAACTTTCAGTTCTTGGATAAAAAATAAGTTTTTATTCTTCAATAGAAAAAGAAGAAAAATTGTTTTATTCATAAATTTTTTTTGGGTATATGTTAAAGAATGATTGATTTCTAACTGGTTAGATTACAGATTTTATAAAGAGAGCAGAAGATACACAAACTTAAAATGCAAAAAAAAAATTCAGAAGGTGAAGTTGATATTGTTAAAGAAACAAACATTTTCATTTTAATGAAATAGGGGTAAAGAAAATATACTGTAATTATTAAATGAATGTTACATAGGTTGTATACTTTTTATTTTTTTTACATATATTGATTTTTTAGGATCTTGCATATATATATTTCCTTTATGTTTTCTGTTATTAATTGAAGCTGAAGATGACTTAATAAAGTCGAAAGCGCTTCTATTAAAGAATGATTGATTTCTAACTGGTTAGATTACAGATTTTATAAAGAGAGCAGAAGATACACAAACTTAAAATGCAAAAAAAAATTCAGAAGGTGAAGTTGATATTGTTAAAGAAACAAACATTTTCATTTTAATGAAATAGGGGTAAAGAAAATATACTGTAATTATTAAATGAATGTTACATAGGTTGTATACTTTTTATTTTTTTTACATATATTGATTTTTTAGGATCTTGCATATATATATTTCCTTTATGTTTTCTGTTATTAATTGAAGCTGAAGATGACTTAATAAAGTCGAAAGCGCTTCTTTGAAGTTTCGGTTTTTCTACTGTTGAAGTAGTGCTTGCTTTGATTCATAATTCCTGTTATTAATATTCTTAATAAAAATTAAGTTTCTTATGTGGAATTAAATGTGTTTAATTTGTTTTGGAATGTAACTGTTTTTTTTGTATTAGCTCTGGATTTCATATAACATGGTTTCACATGTGGTGTTTTTCAGGAACCTATCTACCATATTATAGGAGGAACACCTGTATAGAGAAATAACTTTGATATGAAAATATATCTGGCACAATCAGCAAACACAATCAGTTATTCATATTATTAGATTGATAATAAACATCTAAATAATGAAATTTTTTTATTAAAAGAATTTAAGGACCTAGTAAGCAAAAAAAATTTACAAAGATATGAGTTAAAGATTGTAAATTATTATAGAAAATAATTTAAAATTGAAAAAAGTTATTAAAAATGAGATTCAAAAAATATTTTTATAAATCTGGATTAAATTAAAAATGAGAAATAAATTTTTCATAGATAAAATATAGACTTGTTTAGTAATATTTTGAAGCTATAAAAATTATTTTTTAAAACTTGAATATTATCTGAATTTTTATTTGAGCTGCTCACTTGCCAAATCAATTAACTCTAAAAAACGAAAAGTAGAGAAAAATGATAAAATAATATACATTGTTTTTTAAAATTCCCTTTAAATATAAATTCAAATCAAAAATATATAGTTTTTTAAAATTCCCTTTAAAATATAAATTCAAATAAACATTGTCTTTTTAAAATTTCCTTTAAAATATAAATTCAAATAAACATTGTAGAATATATTACTACAAGTGTAGCTTTTATCTAGCGACATATAAAAAACATTAACATAGTATATCTTTAGGAAACTATAACATAGTATATCTTTGAAGTAATCATTATTTTTATTAAAATTTTTGTATGACTGATGGAGTTAATCGATTTGGCAAATGAAAAGAAAAAATAATCATAATACCATCGAATTCAATCTTCAAAATATTTTTAAAAATAAGTTAATGCAGTATATTTCAAATATACAAGAGTTTGGTTGCTAGATAATGTCAGAGCATTGGGAGAATGAGGTTGAAAGCAAAGAGTTAAACCTACCTATCCCCTGCGGAAAGCGGAATGGTGAAAAACCATCACAGATAAACACGGGGGGCAATTCTGCTTGTGGATTCTCACAGTCGCAATAAGCTTCGCTTTCCCCAAGATTCTTAGTGCCATCCCTATAATTCATTTCATGTAAAATAAAATGGACGCTAATCAATGAAAGGCTCGTGCTGTTTACCAAATAATGCTATTAGCTGCAGTAAATGAGGAAACTAAAACCAAATCGAGGAAGAGAAAATATTGAATCGAAAATATTTACAAGAAGAAATACAAACAATATTTCTATGCAATTTTGATTAAAGAGATGAGATTTAATGACAGAGAATCCTGCCATCTTGACTCTTAAGGTTGCCAACCATTCAATGTTACAAAATGCATGGATTTCATTGGTGAATATTATCTCGACGGATTTTACCAATGCGGAAAAGTTGAATCCATCTAGACACTAGACGGTAGCAGTTTTTACTTTGCGATATGATGTAAAACTGCGGTGCTTTATTCACAACACACAACACATGCGTATTTCGCCGTAGTTCTGTGCTAGTGGGAACCAACTTTTAGTCGCAGTCATCGAGTTATGGTCGGAGTAGAGTCTCCATATGATCTGCCTTATTTTTGATTTTAATCATCTTTTACTTTGTTTAATATAATAAATCATTTATTTTACAAAGGTGTTATTCTATTAATAACCACATATAACAGCAGGGGTGCCAAGAGAAATCCCAGGTCCCGGTACAAACCAGGTTTTGGGCCCCTATATATATATATATATTTTTTCTTTTCTCTTCTGTAAGATATCAAAACCATACATATTACATATATTTTACACAGATTATTCAAATTTTTATTCAGTTTTTAAATTCTGTTTAAAAAATGTACTACACGCAATTTGAGGAAACTGAGGTTCGACGAATTTTATTTTTTAATTATATTTTGGAAGAAAAATTTTTAAAATATCGATTTTTTTCGAAGAATAACGTCATAGGAACTAACTTTGGGAAACGTCCACAACTTTTTTAAAGAAGTTTTCTTTTCACGTCGATTATACGATAAACTTTTCCGGTCCCAATCATTTTGTTATAAACGTATTCCCTGCTTAACGTTGTTTCAATATAATGCGATTTTTTCGAATTCTATATTTTTATTTTTTTTTTATTTTTGCATATTTTGCGCCCCCTTTCCAATCAGGGAGATTACTAAGGGGGCGGGGCCAGTTCCAACCACGGGCTGCACCCACACCCGTGGAGGGGGGCCGGATGGTGAAGGACAGGGATCACCGGGCCGGGCTTAGCACACCGAAAACATCCGGGACCAGACCCGGGACGCGAACCCGGGTCTTCCAGCGTGACACGCCAACGCGTTTCCACTCGGCCATCCGGCCGCCTCTATATTTTTATTGAGTCACTTTGTCCTGGTTTTTCAAACCGGTATTCTTGCATAAATCTGAAATCGCAGGAATTTGTTACAGAGATACTCCTATGCCGTCTCATAATACATTTGATATCAATGCAATGCAGTAAAAGTCTGCTCCGGTAAGAGTTCATATTTATGATTAGTCATCAATGTTATTTTACAGTAATAAAAGTAACAATTATCATATGATGTAAAACTGTGGTGCTTTATTCACAACACACAACACATGCGTATTTCGCCGTAGTTCTGTGCTAGTGGGAACCAACTTTTAGTCGCAGTCATCGAGTTATGGTCGGAGTAGAGTCTCCATATGATCTGCCTTATTTTTGATTTTAATCATCTTTTACTTTGTTTAATATAATAAATCATTTATTTTACAAAGGTGTTATTCTATTAATAACCACATATAACAGCAGGGGTGCCAAGAAAAATCCCAGGTCCCGGTACAAACCAGGTTTTGGGCCCCTATATATATATATATATTTTTTCTTTTCTCTTCTGTAAGATATCAAAACCATACATATTACATATATTTTACACACAGATTATTCAAATTTTTATTCACTTTTTAAATTCTGTTTAAAAAGTGAATAACAGAAATAATTTGCATACTTTATTCCCTCCTGTGAGAGGGCAGGTCATAGGTGTTGGCCAACCACTACTATATAATGCCTATACGAAGAACATATATTGACTTTCTATCAAAAATACAGGGCATGCTTCACAAAAAATTATAATGCAAATTTTTCATCACAAAATTTATGAAATCAATTTCTCTATGAAATAAGTATTCATTTCTTGCCATTAAGTTGCTTTTCACAAAAGTTTAGTTTAATTCTAAGAATTTTTCAAATATAATCATTTCTAGAAATGCAATAAAATAAAACATCATGAAGAGATAGTCAGTGGTGCCGAGACGGGGGAAGAGGAGACAAATTCCCCAGGCCCTTAGAAGATTAAGGGCCAGAATTGAGGTTCGATGAATTTTGTTTTTTAACTGTATTTTGGAAGAGAATCTTCAAAATATCGACTTTTACGAAGAATAACGTCATAGGTTCATGGAACTAACTTTGGGAAATGTCCGCAACTTTTTAAAAATTTTTCTTTTCACGTCAATTATAGCGAAAAACTTTTCAGGTCCTAATTGTTTTGTTATAAACATATTCCACTGTACAGTACTGACCCTGCTTAACGCTAATTAGATATAACGCAATTTTTTTCAAATTCTATATTTTTATTGAGTCGCTTTGGCCTGGTTTTTCAAACCGTTATTCTTGCATAAATCCGAAATCGCAGAAATTTGTTGCATCGATACTCCTATGGCCTATGTCGTCTCACAATGCATTTGATATCAGTGCAGTGCAGTGAAAGTCTGCTGTGATCAGAGTTCATATCTATAATTGGTTATCAATGTTATTTTACAGTAATAAAAGTAACAATTATCCCATTTTAGTTGTTTTAATCCGAATGCTGCCACTTCAAACTATAATTTCTTGAAGTTAAAAGGTTTTTCTTTCATCAATATTTTTCGCTGTTTATTGTTTACTATAGGGGTTCTGAAAGTGCTGCCCACGGTCCAAATGCAGCCCGTGATGTCAGATCATCTGCGATCTTGAATTCATAGAGATAATTTTCATTTTTACAAAAAATAAATAAATTTTATCATATTATAATTAAAAATTGTTCGGTTGAAAAAATACATATATAAGTACTTCCAAATATGTTTTCATTATTTGGAAGCACTTATATATGCAAAAAAACTTTCTCAATCACGAGTATTAATAAGCCCAAATTGAGATCAAAATTAACTGATGAACTTTTATCAGTGGTGTTAAGAATACATTCAACCGACTTACAACCAAGGCTCAATGATGTATTAAAAATATTATTATTACATATATTATTATTAAAAAAAAAAAAAGCAACTTCACAAGTCTCACACTTTAGATTGATGAATTTATTATTATTTTCTCTTTTATTTAAAATTATTTAGTTATTTTTTAAATTATTTTTGAAATGCATTATCTTAAACAGTTTGTAATTAAAAGTAATTATTGTCGCAAATAAAGAATGATTATGCTATAAAATTAGCATAAATCTTTCCCTTGCAGCTAAATTTTTATCGATTTAAACCTATTTTTCCATAACACTTTTTTGGCCTGCCAAATACAATTTGTCTAGTTTTGCCTAGCAACAGTTTTGCCTAGGTGAGCCAAATTGTAAATTTGGCTCACCTAGGCAAAACTTTGGGAACCCCTGGTTTACTACAATCTGATTAATGCTTTTTGCTTTTAAAATTTTTTATTTTCTAATTTTAAGAATTTTTTTCATGAATGATTTATGAATACAAATTTAAAACTTTTTTTCTAATTTTAAGAATTTTTTCATGAATGATTTATGAATACAAATCGAATATTAGGAATAAAAAATGTTTATAATTAATGTAATAAATAGCAATAATATATGTTACAAAATAAAATTAAAAAATGCTATGTATATATTTTTTATTCACTGTCGTTGCTAGGCAAAACTAGGCAAATTGTATTTGGCAGGCCAAAAAAGTGTTATGGAAAAATAGGTTTAAATCGATAAAAATTTAGATGCAAGGGAAAGATATATGCTAATTTTATAGCATAATCATTCTTTATTTGCGACAATAATTACTTTTAATTACAAACTGTTTAAGATAATGCATTTCAAAAATAATTTAAAAAATAACTAAATAATTTTAAATAAAAGAGAAAATAATAATAAATTCATCAATCTAAAGTGTGAGACTTGTGAAGTTGCTTTTTTTTTTTTTAATAATAATATATGTAATAATAATATTTTTAATACATCATTGAGCCTTGGTTGTAAGTCGGTTTTTTTTACGTGTTAAAATAACCTCGTGTAACGCTGTTTCATTTAGTGCTTTGTTTCCTCGGAACGTATTCTCCACGTTAAACATGGTCTTACTCCTCTAAAAATTTGTATCCTATATATATTCTATTCCTCTAAAAAATTTGTTGTGGGTCCTGTCAGTCTGTCAATTCCTTTTCTGTTTAAACGAAATGCTTATATCTAATTATCATAAATAATTTTTATTTTAATTGTTTAGAATACAAAGATTTTTCTATGCCTTAGATTTTTATAATACAATTTTAATACTATATATCTTTTAATACACAGTTACTTAATTTAAAAAAGTAGAAAAAAATTCTTAATGTTAGGAAGCGGCCCGGACCTCTCAATCTTCTACAGGCCCGGGGAATATGTCTCCTCTTTCCCCTGTCTCAGCGCCACTGTATAACAGTCTGATTAATTATTTTTATGACAAAATGAACAGCTTGCCTTTATTATCTAATATATGCTATTGTATTAAAAAAGAGATGACGTTGTTAACCAGGTAAGCTCAGTTAGAAGATGGCTATCAGTTCCATAACACATGATTGTGAAATATGATATGGAGAATGTGGAAGTAAGTTAACTCTTAAACAAAATTATTATATGTTAGATAATAATGAAAATAACAATAAGTAATAAAAGAGCATAACAAAATAATAAATAGGATAGGTTAGAGTTAACTTAACCTCTTCGCAAATAGAGACCCCTAGACGCCAACTTTTGACTTTTGTTACAGACCAGAATCAGTGCTGATATTCAACCGATACAGTTGTACAGGTTGAAAAATATTGAAATACCTTCCATACCAATGTCATAACAATACAATTTTCTGTACCAGTGGTGGTTTTATAATATAACTAATACAAGCTTTTTTTGTTGATTTTGGAATTGTATTGCTTCTATCATCATTTGTATCACAATTATTGCCACTTTCAGAATGTAATAGTAATTTTATTTAATTTTTTTTTTTAGTAAGGAAGTGAAGAGAATTTTATTTTGTTATCTGTGAATAAAGATTAAAGAATAATTCAGAATTAAAGGGAATAGATAAAAATAACTTCCAAAATAAAAAGAAATACATGTATTCAGATTTTGAGATTGTGGTTAACTGTTGCCAATTGGGATATGTATGGGAAGGGATATGAAGAGGTTAGCTCTGATCTGTCGTGTTTTATTTTATTGTTTATTGTTATTTTCAATATTATCTGATGTATTATATTTTAGTTTAAGAGTTGATTTACTTCCACATTCTCCATCATAGTAGTTAGCAATAACGTATTATCAAACCAGAATCCGTCCTCTGAAAGAGCTTTCCCGGCTAGTGACATCATCTAATCTGAATAAGTCTACCACTGAACCAATATGAGAATATAAGAATGATCTTTTTATCAATGTTTTGTTCTGTATATAATTAAATTGTAAAGAGAATGACATGAATTGATTACTCTGTAAGCTAAGAAATTTGATATTGTGACGCAAAATTATGCAAATTAGCCAATCTTGGAACTGTAATCACTTAGTATAAAACCGCCCATGTCTGATGACACGGTGAGGTGTTGTATTGAGCTAGAACTGGAATAATGACATTCAAATTTCTTGTAAAGTAGGTTCTTGTATCGGTGGTGGAGGTAGTAGAATTAAGTAGTATTTAAGGTTTATTTCTTGTGAATAATTGAATTTTGGATATCTGAGTTGGATTAAATAAGTTTTGTTGATTAATTGATTGTTGTTAACACTTTTGTAAGTGTTGTAAGTTTAATAAATTTATATTTTTTGTTATTTAACTTATTTTGAGAATTTATTCAAATTCTCAAAATTTAATTGTAAGTTTCTAACTTTGTTTGTTGTTTTCGAACTAACACTTATTCGTTACTTCTAATTGTAAGTTTCTGGTTATTTGTTTTTGCTGGTTAAATGCTAACTGTTGTTAGATTGTTTTGATTTAATTATATTTAGTTTAGAACACAGTGAAAGATCTGAGCTCAGGCCGAACTCTGGATTTGCAGAGTCGTTAGAACCGTTAGGTTTAGGTTATAATTATTATTACTGGTATTGTTAAAATTCACGACTTTGCAGAGAGAGGAAACATATCTACGATATCCATATGCTTGCATACTGCAATCTAATGTTTAGTTCAAATATTATTAATAGATGACACTAACTGTTTAAATACTAATAAAAAATGAAAATAATAAAACAGCATATATATATTGTATAAATAAACTTCCACTTGTATTAAATAAATTTGGAATCTATAGAGTTTGCATGAATGATACACACACACACACACACACACACACACACACACACACAATGCACATCATACCGGTTTGTTTATATATTTAAAATTAAACTAATATTAATAGTTACGCAGTTAGTTTTGGTTGAGAAACAATGATGGTTGTTATGTTTGTATACATATATAGTTTATTTGTATATACAATACATATAACTTAAAAATGAATAATCATCATCATCATTCCTCGCTTCCATCCTGCAAAGGATGGGTCTGAGTTTTTTACAAGAAATTATTCCACTTTTTTTCTATCTTCCCATGAGCTTCCCCGTTTTACAGTATTCCATTTCACACCTCTGAGCTCCACATCCCATTTAATAATATCTTCCCATTAATCTCTTGGTCGTACCCTAAGACGTTTTCCTTGGAACTTCAAACTCAGCATCTTACCGGTTTTCTTTCTTCCTCCATTCTTCTCACATGGCCATACCATCATAGTCTGGATCTTTGTACAATATCTTCCACACTGTCCTGATGTAATTCTTCTCTGATGATTTCATATTTGATTCTATCTCTTCTTGTCTTTCCACAAATGTTTCAGAGTACTTTCATTTCACTTGCCTGTAGTCAACTTCTATCTCTATTGTTTAGGATCCATGTTTCTGCTGCATATAACAAAATTGTAACATAATACTGTCTGAAGATGCAGAGCTTGGCTTTCTCCTTGGCACCTCTTTATCCCAAATTAATCCCCTTACTCCCTGATAGAAGTGTCTGGCTTGTTGGATTCTTCTAGTAACAGCAAGATCTGTTCTTCCATTTTCTGTCAGTTCTGATCCTAAGTATGTGTACACAACAAAGTAAAATATTTAGACTAGTAGCAACCCACTGCCATAGATGGGCAAATGAAAAATTGACTTGGATAATATAAAATGAATTTTAATTAGAATATACTAAAATATATACATAGTACAAGCACAAAAGTAATTACTTTTGTGCTTGTATTATCTGATTTATTGAACTATGAAAGGTAAATCATATTTAAGTTTATACTGAAATATATTTTGTAATTTGTCTTAAGTCTTTCTTCTTCTTTCTTATTAATTTATCTAATGACTCAATATTTTCAAAATACTTTTATCATTTTTATCTGGATTTGAATTAAAATTTTATCTGGATTATCTATCCTAAAATAGATTAAAAGATAAGAAATTTTGTATTCTTCCAACATATGTAAAACATGAATGTAATAATAATGTTGAACTACAAGGAATCACAAACACTTTAAGCAGGAAAAATAACTACTTTATCTCGTATGACTAACAAATGACTTGTATGAACATAAAATAATAAAATAGTGTACTTTCCTGCTTAAAGTGCTTGTGATTCCTTGTATTCCTAGAAACATCAGAACTTGTTAGTTTATGATAATATTGAACTGGTTCAGGGTTATTCTTTGACAATTTAATCAATTCCAAACATTTATTAAAGTATGACGGTATCAGATGTAATCAATAAATTTAATCACTGTATCATATTGTGATATATTATTATTCATATAAAAAGCATAATAAATTTAAAAGATAAATATCTTGATATATATTTTACAGCTGAGTTTATATATTATCAGTTTTTCGATATTACGATAATTTTATTTCACCGGTTTTCCTTTTTAACCTATTTTCATTTTTAATATTTTAATATACGCTAACGTAGCCAGGGAATTATATGGCAAAAAATGTTACAAATCGTCACGCAACTCTTCAAAGTTTATATGATGGAAACGAAGATACATCAATAATAGGGTTCAATAATGTGGACAATAATTTCGCTAGAGCGTAACTTGCTCGATTTATATATCAATTTTGTTATTCGGACATATACTAAATATCTTGTATAATTAACACAAATGAATTGTATGAACATGAAAAATGCGTTAAAATAATTCTAATTCAATAAATCTGAAACATAAAATCTGCAATTTTTTATTGCCCCAATCAAACATATGACTAAAGTAAAGTAGGTATATTTCTAAAATCGCAAGCTTTCAACGGAATGATTATATAATAATTAAAAACCATTCTAAAATCTTACCTTGAGCCAAGCTCTGATATTCATGGCAGCGTCCCCAAATATCTCTTATATTAACCGAAATAACGATTTCTTAATGTTATTGCACATGCACATATCAAACCATAGAAACATCACAAACAAAATACATTCAAATTTGTCTGTTTTTAGTTTAGAACAGTATTACCGCTAGGGGAGCACTGAAATATTCTTCCACTTCTACTCCTGTTTTTTGGATGTTATAGTTCTACCTTTTCCTCCGATGCGCACTGAAATCAAAATTAACATGACGTTTTATTTTCTTAAAAAATCAAAAAATCTGTAAATATCCAAAGAAACATCATAACTTCGATACAGTACTGTATAGAGTTATTTCTTTAATTAAATGCATTCCAAAAAAATTTTAGATAAAATTACATTAGCACATTAAACGTTAATCTGAAATCATGGAGATTCAAAATTTTTCAATCTCTGTTTTATTGCTTCCGATGTGGCTTTACTCCGCTTTTAAACTGGCGGGCCTGCCAATAGCCACTGCGAATAACCCATATCTGAAGTGGAGTCGGGCCGTAAGATACAAATTGATGTTTGAACATCATTTTCTATCTTATAGAAAATGATGTTCAAGCATCATTTTCACCTCCAGAAATATTTTAGAGAAATTCAGTCCGCTCTTTGAAGAGCGGATTGAATTTCTCTAAAATATTTCTGGAGGTGTTTTTTATTTTATTCTGGTTTTTTTTTGCATATTTTACGCCCCCTTTCTAATCAAGGAAATTACTAAGGGAGCGGAGCCAGTTCCAACCACGGACTGCACCCACACACGTGGAGGGGGCCGGATGGTGAAGGATGGGATCACCAGGCCAGTCCCAGTACTCCGAAAAAATCCGGGACCAGACTCGGGACCTCCTGCGTGGCACGCCACTCGGCCATCCGGCTGCCTATTTTATTCTGTTTACGCCCATTTCCAATCAGTGAAATTACTTAAGTGGCCAGTTCCTACACCCACACCTGTGGAGAGAGACCGGATGTTGAAGGACGGGATGGGGCCGGAATCCCGAAAAACTTTTCAGGAAATGCTGGATTCGGAAAGCGAATCCGAATCCTCCTGCGTGGCACATCAACGCGTTACCACGCAGCCATCCAGCCACGTTAATGGAGATATGGAAACCATGGATAGTGGGAACCTGAAATTGAAGATTGAGCAGCTATAAGCACAGTACACTTTCACGCAACTATCTAGCCGACATTCTTATATTTCTGTAAAAATTTATCCATTAAAATATCATACTAGAAAATATGATTGATTCTTTATATATATCAATATATTATTAATTTTTCTGGTCAGCAGGATGGCCGCGTAGTAAAGTTGTAACTTACCATCCTAGAAGATTCGGGTTAAAATCCGGATCCAACACCTTTCAGTTTTTCAGAGAGGTCTGGGCCCGGCCCGTTGAACCCCATCCTTCAACTATCCGGTTGATCCCATCATGGGTTTTTGGGTGGCCAGTGATGGGCAGGGGCATCGAGAGAAATCCCGAGCCTCGGTATGAACCAGGTTTTGGGCCCCTATATAAATATAT
>AYEL01078452.1:0-17019 GCA_000484575.1 Olivierus martensii
GGACCCCATGATAAATATTTTCAAGGGGTGGGACCCGAGACTCGAACCCGGGTCCTCCAGAGTGGAAAGCCGAAGCGTTTCCACGCGGCCAATCCGGCCGACTTTCTTTCATCAATATTTTTCTTTGTTTATAGTTTACTGTAGGGATTCCCAAAGTGCTGCCCGCTGTCCAAATGCGGCCCGCGATGTCAGATCATCCGCGATCTTGAATTCATGAAGATAATTTTTATTTTTAGAAAAAATAAATTTTATCATATTATAATTAAAAATTGTTCAGTTAATTTTAAAAAATACATATATAAGTGCTTCCAAATATGTTTTCATTCTTTGGAAGCACTTATATATGCAAAAAAAAACTTTCTCATAAATCCACCAGTGAGCGTGGCTGCACTCACTCCTCGCTGGTGGATACTCTGTAGTTCGCCACTCAACCGTCCGAATCCCTGCGGATCCGGGATTAAGAATCGGTCGGACGTATGCCCTGCCTGAGGTACGAGCCCTCTATAAGAGTCCCAATCCCAAGGCGTTGTACCGTGCCGAAGGGATGGATGATGGAGAGATAGTAGCCGTTACGCTGCCCACACGAGAATTGGTCTTGCTCGGGCTGAGTGGATTCATCCAGAGGTCGGGGGAAGCTTGCTTCTCTAGGGAATCGGAAAACCTCGCGGAGTTGACCCGAGCGATATTCGGCCACGGCAAGGCGCCAGAGCCCGGCAATTGCACGGCGTTGGTCGATATCGTCTCCATGGTAGCCCACCAGTCGAGCGCTGACAGTGCATCGGGGATCGAAGCGGCGAAGATTTTCGCCTTTTCAAAGAGGGAAAGGTTTCCGCAATGTGTGTTCCATCCCGCTGTAGCGAATATCAGTTAAAGTTCTGTTCGCTTTGAAGACTTGGCCTTGTCTGAGCTTCCATCAGGCTGCTGCGTTTACGCGCGTTTCTGCCTGACTTTAGTGTTCTCCTGTTACGGAAAAACAGTAGCAAATCCGTTCAGCCTCTTTGTTTGTTCTCAGTAAAGAAAGGTTCAGACTTTTCCGTCCTTTGGGCCTGCTATAGGTGTTTTTACGTCGCGGTAGTGCTTACACATAGAGGCTGAACGGATTTGCTACTTTGTGTTTTCGGTCAATCTGGGACGACGATTCTCAGCAAAGTAAAAGTCGCTTCGGCGACACAGTGCGCGAGGTAAGGATGCGGTGAACATAGCCCCAGGCCTGCGCGGGTCTATTGTATTCGTGCTTCGTTCATTCTCGTGGACCAAGAAGTGGCAGACGAATCCGCACCCGAGTGGCAAGGAATGATTAAACCGAGATTATCCTCGCAGACCTAAGTATCCTGTAATACCGATCACGGTGGAGCAGGGGAGCGGCCTTTCAGTCTCCCCTGCTACACTGTGGTCGGGGCGTGGTCCTTCCGGCTTGCCAGTTTGCTGCTGGATCTCTCTATAGAAAATCAAACGAGATTCGGGGTAAATTATCCCTTAGGCCTTCCCGCGGCAGTCTACTCGGGTGAGCCATTCTCTTTCAACGAGCCGCTGACAGCACACCGACGTCTGCACACGCCCTCTGTGGAGATGTGGGGTCGTCTTCGCCAAGCATTTAGTAACCTCTTAGTTTATCCCTGTCACTATGAATGTACCGGCTCGGCTAGAAACAGCCGGTAAGCCCTCTCGCCAAGGCGGGTGACCCTCGAGAGGGTGGCGAACTACAGAGCATCCACCGACGAGGGATGAGTGTAGCCACACTATACCGCCCTTACAGGAATTTCTTCACTAGGACAGTGTTCGGACCCGGCATTGACCTCTCCGATTTTACCCAACACTGCAGTACCTCTCTATAGAAAATCAAACGAGACCTGAGATGATATATCCGGCTAGGACTTCCCGTAGCTGTCTACTTTAGCCACCCTCTATTTCGACGCGCTGCTCGAGACATACTGACGCCTGCAAGGGCCCCCGTTCGTATGGGGTCATCTGTCATCTGGATATCGTCAAAACTCTAGGAGAGACTTCTTTATCCCTGTCACTATTGAAGTATCGACCCGGTTGCAAAACAGATACAGCATAGTGACAGCCGTTAAGCCCTGTCGTCGCGACATGGCGGGCTCTTCGTGAGAGAGTCACGGCCATCTTGTTTTTTTGGTCAACAGATGACGCCACAGTCCGTTATGGAGAAATACTATATGGCGGGCGAAACAAGCTCTTCCACAGGCTGCCCATTCCTGCGGAGGAGTCAGCAGGATTGCGAAGGACGGGGATCGACGGGCCGGGCCCGGAACCCAGGATAAATATATACCCTCCTGGGTTCGGGTCACCCGAGACTCGAACCTAGGTCCTCCAGTGTGGAAAGCCGAAGCGTTTCCACGCATAATACATCAGGAACACAATACATCATAGCACATAATACATCAGGGGTGGGCAATTATTTTCTTTGCGGACCGGATAAACAATCTTCAAGATGAGTCGGCCGGATTGGCCGCGTGAAAACGCTTCGGCTTTCCACTCTGGAGGACCCGGGTTCGAGTCTCGGGTCCCACCCCTTGAAAATATTTATCATTGGGTCCGGGCCCAGCCTGTCGATCCCCGTCCTCCACAATCCGGCTGACCCCTCCGCAGGGGTGGGCAGCCTGTGGAAGAACTTGTTTCGCCCCGCCACATAGTATTCTACCTGAATGGAATGTGGCGTCATCTGTTGACCAAAAAAAATCTTCAAGATGATGTGGGCCGTATAAAAATTGAAAAGTATCTATGGACGAATTTAACCTTACGGCTCCATAATTATGTAATGAAATTATTGTTGATAATATTAGCTAATCTATTAATAACTAATAAAACTACTTTGACATAAAATGACTATTCACGTTCAAGCAAGATTGATTCTTCACAAACATATTCCTTTCACCATCACACGGGCCAAGAATAATGGTTGCGCCAATTTATCTGCACACATTCTTGTCAATCTGACTATCGTGTGTAACCACTTTTGTGATACTTGCACAAAGAATATATTTGTGATCAATATTATTCACGTGTACCATTTTTGTGATATTTACACAGAATATATTCGTGTATCAATATTATTTTTAAAATATTCTTTTCTTTTGTTACTTTCTTAATTTTTGTTTGTACGCAAAGCTTCAAAAGCATCCTTAGAAACTATTTTTTTTCATTAGAAACATTAGAAAATAATTCGTCCCACGAATTAATAAATTCAGATAATTTTCTTTAAAAACAAGTATTTTATCAATAGATTGATTGTTAACAACCTATTGCATTAGAATGTTACAAAATATTAGATACCCACGTAATTAATTTTGTAATAACAAATTTACAACTTTATGTGATTGATGCAATTTACTATGTTCATAGTTATATCATCAAAATTTGTAGTAACTCAGCCGTGTACAGTACGTATACATCAGCGAGAGTATCTATTATTTTACAGTACAGAGTATCCATTATTTTTTTCATCTTTTCGAGTAAAATTTTACAAATATGGGCCTTGAAACTGCAATGTGTTCTAGTTTATGCGGCGGGCCGTATAAGATGCCTTCGCGGGCCGGATTTTGCCCATCCGATATATATAGACCGTATAAGAGAAAATTGTACGAGAGTTAACGCTGTTTTCCACGTGGTGGATACTAAGCGGAGAACATTCTAATGCCCATCATGGGTCACTCATATTCACCTGGCGGCTAACCCCATCAAGGAAGATGAGGTTCTCTTTTTTTTCTTTGAGGTTTATGTAATATTCGCAAAAGGGAAACAAGAATTGGGACAGAGTGAAATATCTTGAAATAAAATGAACTCATTATAGTAATTAAAATTTTTTTGTAACACCGCTTCTTTTTTCGCTGAGTTGGCCAGTTGGCCGCGTGCTATTTTTCTATCCTGAAGAATCCAGATTTAATCCCAGAATCCCACACCGCAAGTTTCTCAGAAGGATCCGGCTCATTGTACCCCTATGCTGCACGTGACGACTGACTCTACAAGAGGTGTGGATGGCCTGCAATATCCACTGTTTAATATTATGCTTACTTTCCACTCAGTTAATAGTGGAAAGTAGCATAAAGTCTTTAACTAGAATCGTTATTTTTAGAGGGATCATTACCGATCCTTACACAATGGAAGAGTTAGCGGAACTTTGAGGACGGTGATAGTCGAGCCGAGCATGGTCCCTCAAATTTTTTAAATATGAGATCCAGATTTGATTGGGTATATATAAAAGTATTTCCATGCAGACAATCCTGTTGACATTAATATAAAATTAGCCATTATTGTTTTATTTTTTAATATTGAATTTTGAGTAGTCGATCCAAAAAATGGCAATTCTTTTCGGAAAACATTTCTAATTAACCTTCATATTCAGCATTAATGTCGTAATTATTTGCAAGACGATCCATTCTCCTGGAATGTTGATCTTTACGAATAGCTGTTGCAATTCTCGGATGAGAGTAAACTGGAAAAAACGAAAAACTATGTTTAGCTTTTGTTCGTGTGCTACTGATCTCTGATTTATCTATACTTTTAAACCACGCATCAACCGAACATTAACTCAATAATTTATCTTTATGCTACTCACATTCTTCATTCATTTCTGATTCGTTATGAACTTTAGGCAAGTTTCTATCCATAACTCCAACATGGAACTTGTTATAAGGCCAAATGAACGAATGGCGCATCGCATCACGAGAAGTGCATCTGGTATGCATGTCGTCTTTTAAAATTTGACTAAAGAAAGAAAACGCATTTTCGGCTTCCAGTGAAGTAATCGAAGCGCATGGATGAGCTTTCTTCAGTATATTCTCCATACATTCTTTGTCTTTAATTTTCGTCATAAATAATTTAATGCGATCTTTAGGAGCGAAAAAATCTCTCCACGAATAGATTCTTTTATCGAATTCTTTTCCTAACAAAATCTGGAGAGCTGTTACACCAAAAGACCACACATCATATTTTTGACCCGAAAGGTCCACAGGTTTTTTACTCAATCGCCATTCTGGTGGCACATAAATAGTATCGCCTTTTCCAACAATGCAAGATTCTCCATCGTATCTGATCCTTGAAAACCCTACCAAAACGACCGATTGCGCTTTATTGATCATCACGTTATCGATATTTAGATTCAAGTGGCAGAGATTTTGATCGTGCAGATAGTTCACCCCCGACAATAATTCATATATCCACTTTTTTGCCTGTTCTAGACTTCCAGATTCGTTCCTGTATTTACTAATTATAATTCTACGAATTGGATTTTCCATCATTGGCATAACATAGCCCACGTACCCGTCTCTAAAGTCTATAACTCTCAGTAAAGAAATCAAATGAGGATGTTTACATTTGATCCAGTGACTTGTGGCGAATTGAAACTGTTTGGTATCCTTTTGAATCTTAATAGTTACACATTGACGACATCGATAAGCCCACATAGAATACACTGATGTAGGTCCTGAAGCCAATTTCGATATCAAAATTAAATTGTGTATATCTTTTAACTGCTTTAGATGATCTCGCTCTCTCCTACCCATATTTTTTTTCTAGTTATTCAATAAAGAGAATATTGTTGCCAAAAAGTTAACAAAGACTTTCTTACGCGTATAAAAATAGGAAATGCTGTACTTGCATAATTAGCCAAATATGCAAGTAATCGCGCAACTTAAAACACTATAAAGGCATGCAAGATAAAACTTTTATTGTCAAATAGTAATCAAAATAGAAAATATTGCGCATTTTTTTTTCTATGTTTACATATATCATATAGAATACAAAAGCGAAACTGTTAGTAAATAATAAATTAAATTAGATCTAATCCTTATACTACGAAACAATTCGTGCATCTCTCTGACTTTTCACAAAATGACAAAGTGGCACATTCTCCGCATAGGAAATATTAGTTCTAACCATCATCTTAGCTAATATCCTGATGTTTTCTAATTTCGGAGGATCGCCACTTTCGCAATCCTCTATAATCTTCATTAGATCATCAGAATAGTCCGCAGCAGTAATAAGGCGATTGGCATACACTAATTTATTCAAAACTCGACCGAGATTCTGCACCATTTTTCTCTGATCGTCTCCCGCTTTGCATTTTTCGTATTCTTTCAATTGATTCTTCTTCGTTAGTCCGTTTTCCAATACCAATCTATGATCAACCATATATAAATTGTCTAGAGAGAACGAATTGTAGCCGATACCAGCTGAGATTAAGTAAATTAGAGCAGCACTCAGCTGATGCACTAACTTCCATAGCAGATTTTCGGGCAGTACTATTTTACATTTTATCATCACACCTCTCACGCTTTCTAAATTAGCCGTGGGGATATCCAGAAGGTAGAAATGATTACCAGTAGGTTCGTCGATGACAACTGCATAGACAGACATAACATTTTTGTGAGCCACTTTCATCCATTGCTCCTTGTTATCCTTGTGAGAGAGACAACCTGTAACGTACGTCGCCAAATATTCGTTGCAGTCTATTTTACATCGCACTCTGTAAGTCAGAGCTCGATGACAGAAATGAAAATCGAACATATCCGTAAACGGTGCGCATTCTAATTCTTCGAACTCTTCCGTTGACAGTGTAGTTAAGTATCTCAACAGTAAATTAGGCAAGGGTAAACGATGACGCTTAAGTTTCTTTAGACCGGCTCTACGCAAAATGACGCACTTACACGCGTACTGCAGATCGAAGATGTGACCTCTTTCAGCGTGACGACGAAAAGGATGATAACTATGCACTCCAAATCCGACGGAACGCATTAGACTATCCATAATTCCGATGCTCCCATTCGAAAATCGTCAGCTGTTAACAGGAAGAAAACAATTGTTGCGTCGTTGGCACCAGAATGATGTGCTATCGTTCACTGACAGTACATTAACACTGCTCTTACGTCAATGATGCAGGTGATGAACGGAATTGCGTCTAACTCCTTCACCCACTTGGCTCGTTGCCCTGTCTTTTAATGACGTCTTACAAAAATCAACTCTCTCTCTCTCAAGATAGATGTGCGCAGAGAAAAATTTCGGATACTTTGAAATGTTTATTGACATTCCAAATCACGTGCAGTCGAATCATAAAACATTCGAATGCAAACAGTAATTGGAATTTAGTAAACAAAAACACAACTGTAAAAACTGCAATGTTTTATTGGAAAAAAAATAATAAACGCCACAACATTTTGATGAAATTCACGGTATAGAATTATTTAAAAATGCAAATTATAAATTATGTGTATATAATATTTTTTTGTTTATTTTAATAAAGCTTTTATTATGACAAAAGAAATACGGAAATAAATTCTAACATATCAATAAATATCACATGTATTTTAAATACATAGTTTTATCCCCTGAAACGGCTATTGAAACGGTGGTTTTTATCCCAGAGCAGTGGAACATAGTAATGCTACTCCTTTTTCATAAAAACTGTGTTCTCGCTGCTTTTCTCCAGCTGCCAGATCGACCGTAAATAGTAAATCTCCACGTGTTGAATTTAGGTAAACGGGGAGTGTTATCTATTAACGGAAATATTTTAACTTTAAATATTAAACACGAAATTCAAACTAAAATTATAATTATTGGAAAAGTTGCTTACTTTTTTCTGTTGCACGATTGTTGTTGTTCTGAAAAAAAAGTAAAGATTTGTGAATAAATTGAAATATATTGAATGAAAATACAGTACTAAAAAGCAACATACTTTAACCAACGCAAGCTAGTTAATGGTAAATCGGTTGATATGGTTGATGTTAGATACAGTTGATTTTTCTTGCATTCTGCTCCTTGCAGTTTTAAACCTGTTTAAATGGTAAAATTAGCATCAGAAATAAAGATGACATTTATATATACCGAAAAAGCAATTTATCTTACCTGTTACCCCAAAACTACACTCATCCATTGGAAGATCATCCCCTTCTTTATCTGCAATTCTTACCTAAAAATTTAACAAACCAAATTTTATAATATTTTGAACAAGATCTATAAAAATCTTTTTATAAATAAAATTGTAAAGGTTCATGTAAAAAATTTGCATTCTTTATTTGGAAAGGTTATATTTATCATTTAAAATTTGTATACACAGTATATCACATCACTGAAATCATTAATTTATTGAATATAACAATTTGGACTTTAAAATGAATTAGTAGGTGAATTTCTGCTGATTTGAGTGCTAATATAAAAATCCCAAAAAATAATTTTATCATTACAATAGTTTTTAAATTCTCACTGCTTTAAGTAAAAGATTTATTTAATAGGGCATAAGCATTTATGAATTCTTTGGGGAACCGAATTACTGTTCAAATTTTCCAAAACAGATTATATCTCAGAACAATTTGATGAAATACCAAAATCAAAATTATGCTTTATAAATAAAAGATTAAAATATATAATTCAAGTAAAATTTGATATAAACATAATTGGAAATTCCCATACGAAAATGGAAACATAAAATATGTTTTGTTAATAAAATGTTATATTTTATTGGTTCATTTACACCTATAAAATTTAGTAGTTCATGACAATTATGAAAACAAGAAGCAACTTTTATTAAAGATCTAATTTAAAAAACAGTATTCATACTTGCTGAAAAAAACAGTGTAGCAATAAATAATTCTATAGAAATCAAAAATTTTATATTAAATTTTCTGCACAATTTAAAATCACATTTGGTTCATACAGAATAATACACATACAAAAAACAGAACTGTTTGAAATTATTTTAATATTAAGCACAATCTGTATGATGCAATTTCTGCTGAATCATTTCAATTTTCCACATACAATATTTAAAAATATTAAAAAATTGATTTGTTTTAAATAAATTATTACATGAAGAAAATATCATGTTTATGAAAAGAAATTTATATGCAGTATAATTTCTATTGATTACATAATGCATAATGTTATTTTTGACTAATTATTTTTAATGATAAATAAATAATATTGCATCACTATCCACAAAAAATACAATACAGTGATAAATTGTAGAATCAGAATATCGATCTGTGCTTCAAGCAATTACATTAACTGGCTGCATTTCCCATTGTGTTTGTTGTGGTGGACAGGGATAGCTCAACATACCATTGAGCAGAGCACCCACTCAGGGGGTTGGCACATTTTGTATTATTATTATTATTATTATGTTGTAGTACATCAATGTGGGCACGGAATATTTCCGGGTCAAAGTGCTATGTCGGACATGAGTCTAGACATAGCTACTTGTGATGTTTAATTGTGAGTTAACTGTCTGTGTCAGTGTTGAGAAACTTTCTTACTATGTTGCATGTATTGAGTAGAGATGCTTTTTGTAGGATTGTGTCTGGTATGTAATTGTAGTATGGTGTGAGTGTGTTCATTAATTTGTGTTTGGTTGCAAGCTTTTGGTGTATTATGTTTGCTACTTGGTTGTGTCTGTGCAGGTAATCTGTTTGTGCAAGTAGCTTGCAACCTTATTATTATTATTATTATTATTGTAAGACACAATTATTTTTTGCACATAATTTAAATGATGAGTGATTGGGTGGCCACCTACTGCCCCTAGCAGGAGGACAAGAATTCATGCAACAATGAAATAAACAGTAACAAGAAGAATGCAATGTTGTATATAGAAATGTAAGTTAGTTTTGTAAAATATTGTTTTAAAAAATAAAAGTTTTGTAAAGTGTAATATTTTTTATGAATTTATTTATTTTTTAAAACTGACAACTTGAGATGGCACAACAAAAATTTTTGCTGAGAGCAGTAAAAGTTCTAGAGCCAATATTGATGGCAAAACTCTCTTAATGCATTTTGATTTTGCTTTCTATCCTTTAATTCACTATTTGAATAATAATTCTATGGAGATATATATAATGGAAAATTTTCATTTAAAATTTCTTTGACAATCATATTTTAATTTTCTTTCTAAATCTTGAGATGAAATTATATAAGAGAAAACATATATGGTAATCAATAGATAATTTACAAAATTTCATGTTCTTACAAGAATATGATAAAAGTTGTGTGAAAATTTATAATCAAATATGCAATTATTTTTATGTTAAATATTAAAATAAAAATAAACTCCATATGAATAATTCAATTATAATTTATTCTTACGGAAACCAAATCATTGTAATATATTTAATTTGATTATAATTTTGATTGCCAATTATCTAAGATTCTGGGGCATTATTAAATCTTTCAATTATTGCATCTAAGATAAATCATCAATAATGCTTTTGGGTTTTAGATTGGGATTAATCTACTGGGATTAATCTACAATCCAGATAATCAGGAGTCTATTGTTACTGGTATTTTAATGAATGATCTTAAAAAATAAAATTTTTATGTAAATGCAGTAATTATATAAAAGATTTGAATTAAAACTGCCTTACTTCCATAGACAATTCTTCTAGAGACCAGCCATTGGCTTGAGCAACATACTGTCTAGTAGCTGTAATGTAAGCTTCTGGATTAAACAAGCCACCCAACCAAACATGTAAATTCTGAAAAAAATTTGAAATCATTAGAATATAAAAATTAATTCAAAATTTTTGGATAAAACTATATTTACTTTCAAGGCTGCAGCACCACCGGAAGTAGAAGCTGAGGAAACTTTCTGCAATTGTTTGATTCTGTCAGAGAAATCGGTAATCCATTGGATGACTGTACAGCCTTGGGGAACTGTGTATTGACGCCAATGAGAGGGTAAAATTCCTATAATAAATAATAATTATAAGCTTTTAAAGTGAGAAAAATAATTTTACATTAAAATTAATATACCTTTAGCCAGATCACTTATCATACTACGATGATAGTTAGTTTGCTTCTTTTCAGCTTTACATATGAGTATCACATCTTCTAAGTCTCGTCTTACAATCTGAAGAAGTTTTGATGCAGCATTTACCTGTAAATAGTGAATAAGATTAATTTATGATAACAAAAAGCTAATATAAGTATAATGTCTGTATTAAGCACTTTTATGATATTATAGAAGAACTGAACACACTGAAAGAAATCAAATATATAACATGACTATAATGGGGACAGTTTGATAAAATAGCAACAAGAATCAAGAATTAGTTTTATCAATAACTGGAAAACATTCACAAATGCCATCCATAGCAGAAACTAGTATTTCTATTAAATTTTCTTCAGATAATTTAGTTAAAAATTCTAGTTTAATTATTAAATAATAGATGGCACCACTCATTGATTTAATAAAATAATAATTATTCTAATTACGAGATGGCGCTAAAATTAGTCTAAATTAATTCAAAATCATTAAAATCCGTTATAGAATCAAGGGATTAAGGCAGATTAAACAGGATTATTTGGATTAAAGTTCCCTTGAGGTTGGTTTAATATTTAAAATTTAAGCTTTAAAGACGATGCCGGTCTATGTATTGCCTGGCTAGCGCCATTTGAGGGCCCGTGGCTAAGATTTAGCCCGGTCAAGTAGATTTATTGGCAGAGTCCGATATCATTAATCAAAAAATTACCTCTAAATTAATATAACTGTCTGGAGAATTAATCCGCTCGTTGGTCTAGTGGTATGACATTGGGACGTTAGCCCAAAGGTCCCCGGTTCAATTCTGGGCCGAGGCAGATTTTTTCTTTAAATAATTTAGTTAAAAATTCGAGTTTAATTATTAAATAATAGATGGCGCCACTCATTGATTTAATAAAATAATAATTATTCTAATTACGATATGGCACTAAAATTGGTCTAAATTAATTCAAAATCATTAAAATCCGTTATAGAATCAAGGGATTAATTAAGGCAGATTAAACAGGATTATTTAGAAACTAGTATGCTTAGACAAGTACATTGATTGAAAGTAGGAACCCTACAATACTCTAGTGCATAAAAAAACAAGGAAAAGAATATATGAACAAAATACAGGTGTGTGCACAAAGAATCTACTATAATAGATGACAAACCAGCTATTATATAGGAATAACAAAAAAAAATATGGAAAGAAAATTTTGGGACATCAAGTAGATGCAAGATTAAATAAATTAAGCACTGCCTTAACTCAAATTTTATGTAACTGAAAATATGGAACTGAATGGAAAAAACCACAATTATAGATGATTTTAGGCAAGAGGACCCCCTTTTAAAAAGGATGGAATATATATACCTTAAAATAAAACAATATACTTTCCTGTCATAAGTATCTGTCTATGTTCCATGGTTGAAAAAATTTTAAACAATTAGATTAGATGGGTTCTGTTTTAATTAAACAAACAAAGCAAAATTGTATATGTAATTGATTTGAAACTATTCCTTACAAATCCAATCAAATTCACATGAAGTTCACATAAATTGGATTTGTAAAAAATTAATATTTCTTATTGATTCTGTATTGAATAAGTACACTTTTAACTTATAAGCCTCATTTTTATTTAAAAAAATAATCATCAAAACTGTTTTCAGTCCATATAGATCCTCTTCAATTGAGCACATCACAGTTCAAATAGAACAATTAAAATTCAAATTGCAATAATAAATTATTTTACAGAAGTAAAAATATATAATACACAATGGACAAATACATGTCATACAAAAATATATATTAATAAATAAAATACAATGATTAATAAAAAAATACATATATTCATTCAAATAAACATATCAACTATATCAAGAAATTAAGCATGTTATGTCATTGCAACATACATTGCAGTGAAAAGTACGTATGATTGTGTGATATTTTGTAATTAAATATTTCTATGCATCAGGGACTTAATTAATATCCTTAATATAAAAAAAATATATCCTTTCTATCATATTTTTATGTTCTATCCTCCTTTAGATAAGAATTTAATTTAATTGATATGCTTATTCAAATGTCTATATATATATATATAAAATACAATGTATATATCAACTAATATATATAAAATACAATGAGTAATAAAAGGTGTATATGTACAGTATATACATACATATATATATACACACACCTTTTATTACTTATTGTATTTTATTTATTAATATGTATTTCTGTATGACATGTATTTATCCATTGTAATTTATCATATATTCGTACTTCTAAAAAATTACTTAAAGTTTTAAAATGTTTGGAATACAACTTATAGTTGTGCATTTTTTCTGTTCAGCACAATCCATTTTATTTCACAATTCACTGAAGGATAACAAGCCACAGTTTGAAAAATCCTGATATAGCCCATATCACTTTAATCAATTTTGATTAAATTTGATATACAGATTCATTTAAGGTCCATGAAAATTTTGGTCTAACTGAATACAGAATAAGGATTTATAATTAATGATTTAAATCATTATTGAAATTAGAAAATTTTTTCATAATAAAATGGTCTCTCTGAATAAAATTATACAGGCAATCCCGATTTATGTAGATCTGTACTTATGTAGAATTATTTTTAGGTATTAAGCCAGGCCCAAATCTCTTCAGAAAAACTAGAACTGTGGGATTTGGAATTAAATCCAGATCACATAAATTACAGGTAATTAAATGATTGCTTTACTTGTGATTTATGTGCTTATTTTTAAATATAAGTATTTTTAGTGTTACATCATTGAGGCACACTAGTACTTTATAATGTAAGCTCCAATATACATATGTTTTAACTTATGTAGGATTTTATGGAATGATTCACTTATATAACTTGGGGATTTCCTGTAATTACAAAAGTTTTGATATATAAAAAATAGCTAAAACTGAGAAAATACTTTATTATAATATTTTTGACAAAAACCTGTACTTGGTTGATTTAAGATTTAATTAAATCATATAAAGTCAACCAAGTAACTCTTTCCAATTTTTAGCAAACAATCTATTTTCTATTTTCACATAATCAGATGATTTTGTAATAGATTTCTACAAAAGGATTAATCATATCCATTTGTCATAGTAATACAAATCTTACTTCCAAAAATTATATCAAAACAGAGACTGCTAAAGAACAGAATAATTTGAAATTATTATTTATCATCTCTACTTTGTGTGTTTAATCTTTATATATAATAAACAAATTGAATTTAAATGTTATTTAAAAAAAAATGGGAATATTGAATAGTATTTTACACAAATTTGCTTACTTCTCTCTCAAAATAACGATATAATGGATCTTTAATATTTTCTACTGTGCGTCTCAATATTTGTAAGCTCTGTGGAACTAATCTCAGCCAAGTCAATGCTGAGTTCTGCAATGTCCTCATCCAAGCTGGCCTTCCATCAGTTTCCCGTTTCTTGACTTCTTGTTCTGAAGTATAAACTACTTCATCATCATCTTCCAACAATTGCATTTTCAAAAGTTTGGCAATTAAATCATATGCTGTAAGTAAAAGTTTGATTTAAAACCAAAGTTTATTAAGTTTAATTGTTAAATTAAATATATTAAATATGTAATAAATCAAATTTAATATATTTTGTAATTAAATGCTAAAAGCATTACCTCGTGTAGTTAACAATACTTTTTCAGCATTATTTGGAAGACCAAGCCAAGATGGAGTCTGGCGATCTGAAAGACTTTCTACCCAATGCAAAAATTGGTCCCTTCTGTAATCAGGCGAAGAAAACATTAAATTCAAATTTAAAATAATAATTTTTAAAAATTAACTGATATTTTTTTACCTTATGCCTTCAGGCATAATAATTGCTTTGTTGGATCCATCCATATCAGAGACTAATGCAAAATCAGGCTCAAAACTTTGTGAAGTAAATAATTTGGATAAGAAAGAATTTAGCAAACGCTGAAAATTAATATATATACATTTATTTACTTACTGATTTATTTTCTATTTTAAAACCTTTAAAATTATTACCTGATCAAATTCATTATCAATTTTTCCACCGTATATACATTGACTAAATAAAATACAAAGTGCATCCCAAGGTACTTTTTCAGGAGGTAAATTAGAACGTCCCTGTGTAAAACATATAATTATATCAAAATCTAACCTAAGCTTTAATAATCACACAAAATTCCTACCATAGCTACTGTTTCAATCCATGTATCTAATGTATCACAAGCTACTCTGAGATCAGATTCATTGAATTCATAACGTTTAGACCATCCTAAAGGACAGTATCGAAGTCTTTCTTGAACAATAGCATGGAACCAAGCCAACAAGAAATACAATCTTGCTCTTTCACCTGGAGCCTTAAAATTTAAACAAAAACTTAACAATTTTTTAACTTTTGAAGTTATTTATTAATGCTTTAAATCTTACTTTCATCATACGCTGAGCAGGGACAGTACTGAATGTTCTAAGCAAATTTGCCTTTATACCAGGTGGAGGCTCAAAAACAAAAGTACGACCTGCACGTAAAAGATTTACAGGAACTTTAGGATGAATTTCTAAAGTTAAGAATAAACGGAATGATGGATGTGGTAATAAGGTATGGAGTTTCTTTTCTAACTGAACCAACCACTGAGGTGCCAAATGTACATTCTTCAACATAACCCATCTATAAAATTTAATTGTAAACAATTATTTATTGTATTGTATTTGAAATATTTTTGAAACATATACAAACCTTCCAGTTTTTGAAGCAGAATTAATGGCTTTTTCTGCCTGATTAAAACCTTCTGCAGAACCTATGGCTATAGATGTGATGTTTGTTCCAAGTTCAGCAGCCAAATCATCAACACGTCCACTGGCATCATAACCAGGCACAGAACACATGAGTACAGGAGTGTTTGATTTAATCTAAAATATATTATTTTTATAATTTTTTTATTTTTTATGAAAATTTTAAAGTTTATTATAAAATATTTTTTACCTCATTTTCAACTACATTTGCTAAATCAAGTTCTAATTCAGCAGCTTGTGTAAACGTTGATCCAAGAACTGCTTTAACAACTTGATGTGCCATGGATATAACACAATCAGGTCTAAATGCCTGTATTACTAGTAACTGATGCATAATTATTCCTGTTGGAGTGAGTGGTCTGTCATCTTCCCATAAGACTGGTATATCTTGTTCAGGATTGCTACTTTCTATCCAATTTGAAAAATTCTAAATAATGAAGTAAATTTAAGAATTTTGTTTTTTTAGTTCATTTTATTGATAAAAAAAATAATAACCTCATGATTATCCAATTTACGTTGCAAATTCTTAAATGCTGGCAATTTTGATAAGGCAGTGGCACTTTCCAATTGTTCAGGATTGAGTCCAGCCATATGAATTGTTGGTTGCCCTGGTAATATTCCTTCTTTTCCTCTCAAGAAGTGATGGAATTCGTGTTCAAAATTAGGTTCGCTGGAAAGATTAACTTAATATAAGAAAATTTAAAAAACAACATGTTAAAATATAACAAAGTCATCACGATACACTAAAAACAAAAATTTAGAGACAAAAAATTGTAATTATTTTTTAAACAACAGTGAAAATTTTAGTTAGTTAAACAGAATATGCAATTAGTATATCTGCAGTTTAAACATATTTTAATATTTACATCATATTTACATATAATTTTATAATTTCTGAATATTTTTTAAATATAGTTATTCTTTTAAGAATTAATACATATAAAAAAAATCTGTTCCTATAATTTGTTCAAAATAAGCATGCTATAAAAATTCATCTATTCTGTATCTCAATACAGTTTGTTATGTCTAATTATTCATCTTTGTTTTTTCTTTAAACTTATCATTTGAATTCTATTTAACTTTCTGTAGATTTCTTTTAAGTATGAGGTATACTTATAAAAATCACACAGCACATTTAGCAGTAGGATAAACAAGCAAACACTTTAATTTTCTATCAATAACGTTTTCAGTATACATAGATACTATCATCAGTTGATCAAAATATTCCAAATAAGAATTACAAACAAATCTTATCTAATAGAACAGAATACATTTAAAAATTAATTTAAAAGTATAAGGTTAACTGAATATACATAACAAACTTTACAAAAGCCTCACTCAATAACATATTATCATCACAGATGGGGAGGGGGTTAATAAAACAAATATGAGTAAAACATATTATCATCACAGATGGGGAGGGGGTTAATAAAACAAATATGAGTAAAACCATAGGGGTT
>AYEL01078456.1:0-41838 GCA_000484575.1 Olivierus martensii
GTGCTGCTTTTGCCACCAGTGGCCAAGGGAGACTGTAGTAGACTTTCTGAATGTGATCCTCTGCCTAACTCACAGACGCAGACCTTGTTAATCTGGGAGGCATCCGAGCCGGTATGCTTTCATTTTCTGCTTTGTGCCATTGCATACAAACAAAACACTACCAAAGTGAGAACACCTGCTGGCATTTGGTTGAGCATAATGGAATAGCCTTCTCGCCCTGGGTTACCCTACTAGAAATATAATTTCTGATGTGCATCGCCCATTCCGCCCATGTATACCCCTCCGCCACTTTGAGGCAGCATAGCAGGATTCAGGAGGGGTTATTATTATTATTAATATGTTTTGCGAAGTATTGACTTTGAAATTTGCTGCCAAATTCTACTAACATCATTCTACAGTGTGAAATAGACTATTCTCTTCTGCTTCTATTAAGTTTTATAAGTATTTCCAGTGAATTTTACTTTATAATCATAAAATTACAAGAATTATTTTCAGTTATATATTCAAGAGTCATAAGAACCAGACACAAAAAAGGATGCTTTCATATATCACTTTATTGGACTCTACCCATTGAATTGCATTGACCAATCACAGAATTAACTGCACATCATTGTCATAAGTAAGAGTGATCATATTTCATATTTCTTTCTTTCTTTCTTTCTTTTTTTTACCTATGTGTAAGACATCCTGTATACAGGATTCTGGAAAAATCCTTTATGCATCTCTCTAACTTTCAATCCGTGTTCTGGTGTTGTAGAAACATGATGTACATATATATAGGAAAGAGATCACATGCTATTAATTGAAAAAGGTTGCAATGTCTCTAGAAGTGAAATTGTATTTTGAAAATTAAGCAAGTTAGGATAAAACTTTCAATTATGTGGAACCCGAGGACAATAGTGGACAGGCTTTAGGCCTAAATGCGGTATGTGGTGCAAATAAGAATGGGTAATGAGTGCTTGATGGAATGACACACAGACTATGGTTTAGATAACCAATAACTTCCTTTAATTGAGAGAGATTTTGTACATGATAGAATAACCCGACAATCAGTTTGGAAGGATAAATACCTGGAATAACAAATATAATTTTGTAATCAGTCCTTTTGGCAAATGAAGGGAACACTATCCAATTTGTCTTCTCTTTGGTGTTGGAGTTTTCGATATCAATATTAGAAGAGGAGCACAAGATTGGTTACTTGATTTTTGACAGGGATGGTTAATTGACCCATGGATGTGGAGCGACTCTCGGATGGTGGGAGCTATATCCTGGTGTCAGAACAACTACCGGACTCATCCTTTCTGTCTCGGATCACAAGATCAAATCTCTGATTATTCCTTTTCTCACCCTGTTCATTCCCTGGATCACCTTTGACCTTTTGGTTTCACCCCCTTTTTCCTGGGGAAAGATGACGTTTCATCTTTTTTTCCCCTTTTGTTTTTCTACTGTCTTGTGAGACACCTGCATATATAGTGCAATTCTTTATTTGACCATATATCTTACGTTGTGTATTATTCTTTCTCTGTGTTGTGGAGACAAGGTTCTCCAGGCCGGTAAAACAATATGTTTATAATCTGTTTTACTTTGAAGGTGCTACTCTGTTCAAATTCCTTTCATAATTATCGATGAGGTGGGGAATGATGCCTTACATTGGACCCAAATTCTGGATCTCCACAATTACAGAAAGAATTTTCAATTATATATTACTGGTATATTGTTCCATGTGGAATTTTCTTCCTTGCATTCAGAAAAATAAAATGCTATAATGGTATGAAAGTATAAAATAAGCAATATCTGTATTTCATCAGTCCTAAATATTTCTGATTTGGATATTTTTCCAATTGTATAAACTTTGGTTTGTGTAAAATTTCTCAATTATTATTTATGTAAACTGGGAAATACATCTATTAAATTTTTGATACACTCAAACCTGTTTTTATGTGGCCTGTTTTTGTGCATTTTTTTTTTTTTGCGGTATATAAAATTCCATCAAATGCATATGACGAATAAAAATTATTAAAGAATGTAATTAAAAAAAATGCACAAAAACTGACTGCATAAAAACAGGTTTGAGTGTACTACTGCCTTCTTTATACAATTAAAATTCATCTGTTGATGCAGTTTAAAATAATTTCTATCAGTTTAACATTTTGAATTTATTTTTAAAGTTTTTAGATGTATTTGATGAGGAAAAATACTGAATAAATTTATGTAAAATTTCAAAAGAAATTATCATCATTATGTAAAATCAAGTTTGTAGTTTAAAAATGATTTTCTTTTAATATTTGCTCTCTGAAAATCTTAATACTTCTAGTAAATTTCATAAATTTTAATGAAAATTATTGAAATATTTATATAAATATTAGATTAATAAAATACATAGATTGATTAAAATCAGAAGAATTTTAAATATTTTTAATATCTTTAAATGTATATATACTAGTAAATTTACTATCGTAATTTTTATAATAATAGAGCACTAATGGCAATATTCAATATTTTCAATTAGGGTTAAATTAAATTTAGTGTGTTTTTGGTTTCATATGATTCCATAATAAATTTTTAAATTTATGATTTTTGAATACAAAATACAAATTATCTGAATAAATATTGATTGCATTTACTATACTGAGTCATTAGTGCTCTATAATTATTATTGTTGAAGTATTTTAGGCAGTTTAAAGTTTGTTTCATACATAATTTTTATTTTAATCTGAAATTTATTTTGAAAAATGTAATTTAATAAAGAATTTTTTAAAAATTTCATTATTAAATTTCAAAACAAATTTTTAATATTTTACATATTTTTGTTCATAAGTATACATTAAATAATTTTAATTAAAAAATTTTAACAAAATGTCTAAAAATATATTAAACTTTTTAGATTTTTCAACTTTTGGCTGTTGATTGGTTACTTTCTACTAGAACTGCAATATGGGAAGAAAAACAAAAATCAAAATCTACTGGAGAAATAGACTTCCACATTTTAAGTGGATTTCAACAAGATTTGCATTGCTTAAGAAGATTGACATATCATATGCCAGCTGCATATTCAAGGGTTAGTTTTAATTATGATGATAAAAGCATGTAAAAATTAATATTAATTTTCTGTTTATCTCTGACTTATGTAGATATGAATTTTTAAATCTGTATTTATGTAGTTTCCCTGGCTTACAAGAAAAATATATTGATCAAAGTAGATAAAATTATAATGCAGAGATACAAGCATTTTTCTCTAATTTCATTATTTATCATATGTGCATATATTTTATGTACTTAATTAGATAAATGAACTAGGCCCAGATCCAGACCTTTCCTCAAAAACTGTAGATATAACCACTGATCCAGATTCAATCCAGAGTTCTATAAGTTTTTTTGGAATCGGATGCTTTATAATTATAAAATGTTTTTGCAGAACACCAAAATAATGCTTTATAATTATAAAATGTTTTTGCAGAACACCAAGGTGATTCAATCTTCAAAATAACAATAAAAATATGCATACAGTTCTTAATATTTCATATATTTTATAAAAAAATTATGAGTTAGATAATACTGTGTTTATATATTTCAAAATTTCGTGGAATACTTCTGATGAGTTTGTGAAATTTTGTTTAAGAACTGATCACATATTTAAGAACTTGGAGGATGCAGATCAGTGATTCCTAACTAGTAATATTATATTTAAATTATCAACAAACAATATACACAATATATTGGATTGTTTGAAAAGTAATTTTGTTTTTTCCCACTAGTGGCATTAGTTATGTTTTTAACCATATTGTCATTATACCTAAGCCATATTGTCATTATATTTTGACAGCTGACATTTCAAGGTTTATAAAAATTTTTTTTGATCCTATGCAGATTTTTTTGTTGTATCAAAAATGGAAAATACAAAGGAGCATTTTTGGCATATATTACTTTATTATTATCAAAAAGGTAGGAATTCTGTTCAAGCAAGAAAATAGTTATATAAAATGTATGGAGAAGATGTGTTAACAGAGAGCACCAGTGACAAGACTGGTTTACAAAATTTCGTTCTGATAATTTCAATTTTAAAGATGCACCACATTCTGGGAAACCAGTTGAAGCTGATGAAAACAAAATAAAAGCATTGGTTGAAGCAAACTGCCAAATAACACGAGAAATTGCTACGAGATTGAATTTGTCAAATTCGACTGTTTATGACCATGAAACAACTTTGTTTCATTTCAGAGCTCGATATTTGAATTCCACCTATTCTCAAAGAAAGTGATTTGCTCCGTCACATTGACATCTGTGATTTGCTGCTCAAATGTAAAGAAAATGATCCATTTCTGAAGCTAATCATAACACAATGAAAAATGGATTGTTTACAACAATGTTGAATACAAGCCATCATGGATCAGAAGAGATGAGCCAGCTCAAAGCACTTCAAAAGCCAATATTCATAAAAAAATGATGCTCTCTATTTGATGGAATTTCAAGGAATATTTTTTTTTTTTTGAGCTTCTACCAGACAATTCCACAATTAATTTGGAAGTGTAACTGCTGCCAATTAGACAAATTGAATGATCCTATCAAACAGAAGAGGCCAGAATTGATTAACAGAAAAGGTGTGTAGTGTTTCATTATGATAACACTAAGCCTCATACAAGTTTGATGGCTTGCCAGAAGCTGTTACAACTTGGATGGGATGTGCTACCCAACCCATCATATTTGCCAGATTGGCACCCTCCAATAATTATTTGTTTCTGTCTTTACAGACTTCTTTAGACAGCAAAATATTTAGTTTAAATGAGGATGTCAAAAATCACTTGATTCAGTTTTTTGCAAACTCAGTTTAAATGAGGATGTCAAAAATCACTTGGTTCAGTTTTTTGCAAGCCTAAATGAGGATGTCAAAAATCACTTGGTTCAGTTTTTTGCAAGCAAAGGTTCTATGATTGTAGAATCATGCTACAATCAAAAAGATGGCAAAATATATTGGACCAAAATGGTCAATATATAATTAAATATGTTTGTCATTCATTTTCATGAAAAAAGAAATTATTTTTCAAACAACACTATAAATAAACCAAATAACCTGAACCATGCAGTCATTACATAAGTTTGACAGCTTATTCTTTAATATAACTATTTTTAATGTTACATCTTTTGTGATACACTAGTACCGTATAGGATAGGTTTCAACATATGTAGAGTTTCACTGAATAATCAACTTAAGTATGGGATTTTCTGTATATATATCCAATTAGTATGCACACAGCTATACAGTGAAACCAATACACTTGAAAAACATAGCTATCCATTGTAGTGATGATTTTTCTCAAGTTTGAATAAAATCTCTAATTTTAAAGACAAATTCCCTTTTTTGTTTTCTTTTTATATAAATAAAATGTCTCCAACATATTTTTCCTCCTTGCTATATTTTCCTAAACTAATGATGATGATTATTAAGGAATGATCAGCCAAATGTGATGGCAGCATATAAATTGCCTGTGTTTCAGTGATTTAAATTAACATCTTCATGTGGCTGGAGCATTATTTATTCTTACTATTAATTTTTTCAAACATGAAGCCCCTCCCTTTTTGACCATATTGGTTTTCACTTCATATTTCTCTGTCCACTTAATTTAGAATAACCATTACATATATATACATGTATGTGTCAAGGCATGGCAATAAATCTAATCCAAGTGCAGTAAGTAGCTTTCACTGATTGACTCATATTGCAGGAGTCATTATAGCTAAAATTCAATGCTATAACTTTTTAAGTTAGATATAATTAGTCTAATAATTTTATCTGAGAAAATTATTCAATAGGACATTGATTACTAGATTTGAAACTTCAAATCCAATTAATAAAAGAACTAGAGCAATTTAAAAAATGCAGAAATTGACAAAAATCATTTTGAATAAAATTTTTTTTTACTAAAGGGTTTATTTTATCTTTTTGAGGGAATAACTAGGAGTTTTTAGCTTATTCTAATATGACTAAAAAGCTTTTTTGCATTAAGTTAATATTTAATTAATCTTATAGGAATTTTAAATGAGAGAATGATCTCTAAATTTTTTTATAATACTGAATTTTTCCATCTGAAAAATTATTTTGAAAATACATCCAGACCCCATTTTTCATTGGAGATGATTTAAAAAAAATGTGATGCATTCTGAAATGATGCAAATCAAAATATAATTTCAATAATCATTGAAATAGTGCCAGTTCTTTTATCTTCTATATTTTTAATAAAGTTCATGAGTAGCACCCACAGTATATATAGTACACTACTTTATGCTGGGAGCAATAACTGAATGATGCATTTTGTGTTACTACTAAAGGAAGAAGAGTATATCCAATCATATAAATAATAAAGCTATAACAATTCACATCTCTTTGGTTAGCTGCCATGTTATTGATTTGAAGCAGTTAAATAACTTGATTTATTCAATCTACAGTTCTAGCATTGAGTAAGAAAACTGTGTTTAGACAAAAATTTAATTTAATATAACTATTTATTAGTAAAAATTTTATTATACCATATTCGTTGTATTTGATTCTACTAATATCAATAAGAAAACATCAGGAATAAATTTTTAGCAGTTTTCTAATGATGATTTATATGAAGGTAAATGGATTTTATTTGTATTTATGTATTATGACATCAGAAGTATTTATGTACAAACACCTAAAAGCGGTAATTGAACTATGTAATGCGAGCATTAACAGGACAGCACAACTATGTAATACGAGCATTAACAGCATAATGCTATGATATTGAAGATAAAATGATTCCCCTAAATGATGCAAATATGGAATTTTGTGACTCAAAGTAAAATATCTTAATTATTTTATAACACAACTTTGGGAAAAAAGTAAACTGAAACAATACTAAATTAACCTGGTGGCTGATGGTAGCAGTGTGGCTATAAATTAAAAAAATTTTAAATTTCAAATGAAAAAATGTACAACCCTAATTTAAGTGTACCATAATGTACAACCATAATTCCATTCTAAAATGGACTAAAAGGTTGTGTAAATTATGATTGTACATTGTCAGCATAATAACTTATTATCTGATTTGAGACTAAAATTCTTATATTATGAAATTACTACAGTAGTGTTTCCTAAATCATTATTAAATAACACAATAAGTGCATGTATATTTCTTTCATAGTTCATTGTTTAATATCTGATTAAATGTATAATAATTGTTTTACGTATATTGTTTTTTTTGTCTTATATATATATATATATCTTTATTTATTTATTTATTTTATGTTTTGTATATTTAATATTTTTAATAAAAATTACGTTTCTTAGGTGGAATTAAAATTAAAGAAAGTTATTTGTTTTTAATTGGCTTTGAAACATGCTCTCTTTTTTGTATTGGCTCCAGTTCTCATATATTACATGGTTTCACACAACACAATTTTTTTTTTAGGAACCTATCTACCGTGTTATAGGAGGGATACTTGTACATGTTTAAAACATTATAATTGAAACTATTGAATTTAATACATTCTAGGTGAATAACATAATGTTAAACCAAATATTTCCAGCTAAATTAACTCATAGTATAATAATTCCAAATTAAAGTTTGTATTATCTAAATAGCATTTACCTAAATAAAAAAAAACTCATCATTATTTGCCATTTCGATTTAAATACGAAAAATTACAAAATCTCACCAATTTTTGATAGGAATTATATTAATAGCAGATGAATTATTTTGCTATTTGATGTATCTTTTTGCAATGTCATGTGGCTTTCTTTTCTTCCAAATGACTTGTCTCTTTTTGTTTTTATTTTTTCATAGTTTGATGAAAATATATAACTGGTTAAAGTGAAAGTTGTTTAAAACAAGTCTGGTTGAGTCTACTGCAATGCATTATCTATATATTATTTTAACATTAAATAAACAATGAGAATTTTATATGGCATATTATTTATGAAATGCAAATTTATCATTCAAGAAAATTCAATTACATTAATTTCATTAAATCCGTAATATTGTTTTTAAGCATAATTCAAAATTCACATAGATTAACTGTTGATATTTTAAATTGTATACTACGATGACAGATATTTCAAAATTCTCTCTTTATTTTTAAATCTTATATATGACTGAAGTACATTTGCTATATTTCAATATCCTAATTTATATTCTATAATACTCTATTTAAATTTATATGAATGAGTAATGTTTAAGTTTATTAAAATTTTTAAAATATTCATTTGTAAATAATATATTAAAATAACTTTCAATTATTACAGTTGTATTTATATGAAGCAACAATTCGATTGCTTGCTGGTGTTAATCCTACCAAAACTCAAATGATGTTGGAGAGAACTTTTCGAAGAAGAAGAAACAATAATCTGTCTTTAATTTGTACCAAAAGTAAGTTTCAAAAATAATTTTGAATTAAAATACAGGATGAAACTAGTCTGACAATTTATCTTTTATTTAAATTATTTCCATTTTAAAATTTTTTAAAAAGTCATTTTTTTAATTTAGTATAGAATGCATTTTTTACATTGTTCTATTATAATGATAAATAATATAGTGCTGTTAACTTTAACAGCATTAATGATTTCACTAAAATTAATATTTAACTTTATTATTGAGTTCTGTTGTAATTTATATAATTTATAAAATACAGATTTGTGCTCTTGTGTATATGTGTGCATGTATGTGCATCTTTTTCATTTTAAATATAAAAAGGTATTTAGGATTATGATACAGAATATTGTTCAGCATCAGTATGGGCATGTCCCTATATTCCCTCTTTTTTTTTTTTTTTTATGGCCCTAGCCTTAGGGGCCCAATTTTTTTTTTTTTTAATAAAAAAAAAAACAAAAAAAGGGAGTAAATAGAAAAAAAAAGGGGAAAAAAAAATTTTACTTTTGGGCAAAAGATGTCTTGTTGTATTACTCTTATAGAATATTGTTCAACATCAATTTGTGCATGTGTTTACTCATACTAATTTTCATCAGGTCTTTAAAATAAAAGGTAATTTTATGCTGATTTTATAAATACATTCAAATCAATTCTATATGCATCATTACAATTGTGACAAGTTATCAAACAAAAATTCTGTATAAGGAAGCATCTATAAATTTCATTATGCTGTTTCACTCTTTTTGACCCTCTCCTCACTAAACTTTTTTGTCACACTAATCTTGACACTCTGACTGTGACATGACAAATTTGAAGACCTCTTCTTCCACTTAAAAATTTATTTCTTACTATTTTATGTAATAAAAAATTACATTAAATAGTAAGAAATAGAATTAAAGCTGGTACTTTGTTATGCATATTTATTCGCCTGAAAAATCTTCAAACAATAGGATATAAATATCTTAGAATCAGATTTAGTATGTGTATTTTATAACAAAAGTATCTCTAGATATATTACATTAGCCTTTATTCTTTGAACAGTTAAGCATAACATTTTATATTTTTAAAAAAACCTGATTAAAAATTTTTTAAAATTTATCATTTTTAGTGTGATGATATAATTTGTATGACTCTCTTCTCTTACATCATTTATTGTCAGAAATTAATTTACTTTCCCATTAACAGCATGAAGTAGTTTATGAATGCTTAGGCTGTCCATTTCGTATATATGTCAATCCAAGAAGAAAAAAATTAAACTAGAAGTATAATTTTAACATGTTTTATTTTCATATTTAAATATTTACGATTACTAGATTCATTATTTTATTAATTAGCAGTAACATCAATACAATAACACACTTCTTAAAACTTAATTATAATATCTAAAACCATTCCTTATTGAGCTGGAACTGAAGAATTTGAATAGTAAAATACTGTTGACAGATGTTTGCATAGACTTGATGACACTGATTTGAGGTGCGTTTTGAGCTTTTATTTCAAACAATGTACTAAATTTAGTTGATTTCATGTGTAAATTTAAAAAAATAAAAACTGCCACCTTAAAATTGGATAGATTTTAAAATTTTGGACTTTTTTGGATATTTATTGACTGTGGAATAATTACCAAAAACTGAGTGTGTCGCAGAAAGAACTGTGCCATCCATAAGGGCAAATTGGATGATACATTATGGTCTTGAGCCTAAATGTGCATTAAAATTTTTAAATTTTACAAATTTTGAAATACTGATAAAAATAGAGGAACAAATTGAAAAATAAACTGCTTATCCCACTGTTACTAAGCTTAAAAAGTTCATAAATAGCACAAAAAGCAGTATGTACGTATATAACTTTAATATACAATACGTTTTCGATACAATACATATCCTCTTCAGTTGTATAAACTTTTACAGATATAAAGAATACATGTGTTCTAGAACATAGGACTTTAGAATAAACCATTCAAAATTTAACAAATTTAAAAAAAAAAAAAATGTTTATACAACTGAAGAGGATACGTATTGTATCAAAAACGTTTTTGTATAGTAAAGTTATATACGTACATACTGCTTTTTGTGCTATTTATGAACTTTTTAAGCTTACTACTGATAAAAATTTTTAATATAAAAATATTTGTGATTATAACATAAGGTCATCAGAAAATTTTAAAATTTCATTGAATTTCAAAAATATATGATGATAAATATATTTTATATACATTTTTTATTGTTTAAAAGGCAGTTTTTTGCACAAGGCTTGGCATGGCCTTGGTCCAATATTTTTTAGGGTCAATGGTCATTGGATGCTCCCATCAGAACATTAGTGGACCCATATGTCATCTCTTAAGTGCTGCCATGTTGTAATGTCACCAAGACTATAAACTATTGACTAATAAGCAAATGGTCAAAGCAGGATTGTATTTTTAGATAGACTGATTATAGTTCAGGATGATTAATTAAGATGATTATTTTAGTATGATTTAGCTGGTTAATAGAATTTAATTAATGAAAATACATTATTAATATAAGTTTAAATTCTCATCTTACAGTTATTGTATACTGATGCATAATATTTTGATATGTTTTTGTATAATAAATAAACTAACTCAGTCGTGGAATATCTGAAAAACAAATTTAATTTTTTAAGAAATCTAATACAGGATGTAAAATGTCTTTTGTTAACAGGATAGCCAGTAATCAAAATCAGAAAATAATAAGTAACAAAATATTCTTGAAAATAATCATAACAAAATAAAACTTTTCCTGAATAATGAATTGTACAGAAAATATTTGTTTAAAAAGCAATCATAAGAGAATGAAATCTGGAGGTTTTTTTTTTTTTCCCAACAGAAAATTCATCTTAACTGTTGTAAGAAAACAAAACTCGTGCTGGAAGATGAATATTATATTCAGTTGGAACAAATATTTCTCACCAATATGTAGTAGTGCTGGATTTTTTAATTATTGTAATATAATTTAAATCCATGTTATGAAAGTTAATTATTATTTATGTACTGTCTTGTAGATAAGTTTTAATATATACTAATGCATACTATTTTATGGCCATAATTATGCAATAATTTTATATAGGTTAATTTATGTAAAATTTGATGTACATAGCATAAGACTTAAATTCTTGGCTAAGTCAGGGAGTTTCTTTATGTATACAGTATACTTGCAATCAATTTATAAAGTAATCAAGTAATTTTTTCCATTTGTCTTTATTTATTATAATAATTTCCAATATATTCTTGATACTTACCATTGATTCCTTGAATAATTTTTCAGTAGTATTTGAATTTCAGTGTTTTATTATAATCATTGATCTTGTATTTTGTCTCAATTTATTAGAACATAAATGAAAACCTGTTATATATATTTAATGTGTAATTAATTTAGTTTTTGATCACAATGCCATTTTACTATTATGTTGTGAGCAAAAACTAAATTAAAATTTTAAAGATCATGGAACTAAATAAAGCATACTTTCTTATATTTCCTGCATAAGTAAGAGAGAATATGTTTGAAATATGATAGTAGTTGTAAAAATATTAACCACATTTTGATATGAATGCTAACTCAAATATACAATATTTGTATGAAAACTGTGTTAAACTATATTGCAATAGGGCAATTAGTCAGATTGGCCACATTGAAATGCTTTAACTTTCTAACCAGAAGAATTGGATCAAATTAGGATCTCACCCCTTGGAAAATTTGAGGGGTCTGAACCCATCTTGTCTATCTCCTTCCTATACAATCCAGCTGACTACCATGGTATAGTTAGTGATATGTGATAGGAATAGGAATGGCACTATTATTAACGAAAGATTGCAAATTGACATTAAGAAAAATTAATCATGAACATAATACCTGTGAATTCTAAGACATTTTTTATTAGAAAATGATTTTTTTTCCTGTTTACTATAACATACAATTGTTATATAACATATCCAATTAAAATTTACACTTAAATAATGCTTTTTATTCATATCATTTCATTATTGAACAATAAAATAATAATTAGATGACAAAAGTTACCAATATAAAACTAGTACCAAAAAGAAAGCACTCTAGAAATGTAATCTCAACTTATAATACTAAGCACTTGGGTTTTCTGGTTTCAGTTAACATTGTTTCATCATTAAAGTTGCAGTTTTCAGGAATCCAGGTTGATATTAAATGAGGACCTACTGTACTCATTTTGATGTATTTTGTTATTTACTGGATGATAATTAATTGGCTTTTTTATATTTAAATTATTAAATTGTATATAATAATAAATATTTTTCTTTGTTCTTAGTTATTTGAAATGATTTGATATTTTCATCAAATAATATGGGAAAAAAATAATTTTTTTATATTTATTTTTTTTTGATAAAATATTGAATCAGTTTATTCTTGTTTTAAATTTAGCCATTTTCCCATGGTATTGATTGAGAAGGTATTTAACAATCACTCATTATTTAAGAGGATTAGGTTCTTTAATTTACTGTGAATTATGATTTAATGAATAATAATATTTTGTAGAGAAAATGAAATATGATTCCTATAATTTTGAAATAATAAATGTAACAAAAAATACTAGAATAGTGTTTCATAATTCCTTGCTTAGACATACTCAGATTAAATTATTCACAGATCTTTTTAGCATTACAAAATGATTTCTATTTTCATTAAAATATATTAATCTTTAGCCATATATGAATAAGATACAAAAATTTTTTTTAACAATAGTTCAATTCATGGCATAATTGAAATGTTTTTAGAATAAATTATTTTTAAACAAAGATATTTTAAAAATATGGTTTTCTATAGTTAAAAATTTCAATGGTTTCTATTTTGAAATTGAATAACTTTTTAATTTTCATTAAAATAAATTAATAACTTTATACTGCTAAAAAGAGCTGTGAATAATTTGAATGTTATATTTATTTTTCAGAAATTATTTTAGCATTTATTGACTGTTCAGTAGTTCTAAAAATTATTTCCATCTGTTCAATCTATAAATTTGATATTTTTTTTTTCTCAAAGTCACATCACAAAACATAATTGTTATTTTTTTACTTTGAGAGATCATTTCTTCAATACTGTAAAAAAAATGTTTTCTTTTCCTCTTTTTATAGATATGAATCTACCATTCCATGTCATATTCATGATGACAACCTTCATTAACATACTTTATTGAAATTTATCCAAAACATTTTTTGCTTTTTCAATAAGCTTCATAAACCATTTTCTTTTATTGACATTTTCCTCAACAGTGGACTTTCAGTTGGGCATTGTAATAATATATATGGAGTTAAATTATAAAAAAAATGATGCTCCAAATAAATTGATATTATAATGATTCATCCTATGATTAATAATAATCAAATGAACCAAAGCACAATAGTAGGAAAATAACACAAATTTATTGAGAAAATAAATTTGTGTTATTTCATCACAATGGCTATCAAATAGTCAAAAATGTTTTCTCAATAAATTTGTGTTAGTTTCCTACTATTGTGCTTTGGTTCAATTGATATTGATGCTTAAAAATATACAGATTAGATTAGTTCAATTATAATTGCTTATATTTGAATTATTTTTAATATTTTCCTATAATAAAATTAACTTATTTTGTTATTTACTAGACACTAATATTGATGATCAAATATTGCAAGAAAGAGATCAAGCTGAAGCATTATTACTTGCTTGTCGTCACTTACCAGATTTAGTATTATCAACTCCTGGTGAGAAAGAAAGCATGCTTGCAGAAGCTGCTCGTATACTTGAATGTTTAAGAGACAAGAAAAAATTACAAGAATGCCATAGAATAATGATTGCTTTAGGTAGTATTGTAACATCATCTCAATTGTAGAAATACGGTATGTTTAATAATTATATTACTTTAATTTTTTTTAAATAATCAAATTATATATGCAGGGATTCTCTAACTTGTGCATTTCTGATATCCATAAAGATATCATCAATGTTACATTAAACATTTTAACAGAATTGTCAAAATCATAAAATTGTATAACCATAAAATTATATTGTCAATTGTCAGAATCATAATTTATATAGGTAATTTGATAATATTGCCAAAACTGTAAGTTAGGGTGCTTGTGTGTATATAATATTTTAATTCATCATAAAAAATGAATCTTTACCCTACTATTAACCTGCCCATTATAAGTAATGGTCATTCTATGTATATGTTTCAAATTAGTTATTTTAAATTTGTAAATAAAATAATTTAAAAAATACAGAAAGCAAAATAAAATTAAAACAAAATCAGCATGTTTTTTAATAACTAGTGAAACATATAGCAAAAAATCATTGAATTCCTACAAGAATAATTCAAATATAATTTATTTCTTTTTATTGTTTTTTCTTATTTTTGATTATATGATTAAATTTTCTAAACAAGCTAGCTTTTATGAAATGTTCATAACAATGTATTACAATTATCAAATGAAATTATGGCCATCTCTGTAAAAAAAGTTTGATATTCAAAATAAAAGTGATACATCTGCAGTGTGTTTAATGAAATAAAGCCCAGCTTTCTACTCTCATTTTGTGACAGAATTTTTTTCCTATGGTTTTGTTTTGATTTCTCATCTTTTAATATGCTATCCTATGCATGATTCACTCATGCATAGGATATTGCTGTTCATCTGAAGAATCTGAGATCAAATCTTGGATCCTTCATTGAAAAATGAAGGTCTAGCTAATCTATGACAAACTCCTATGCACATTACTTTTCCTCCTAATTCTCACTTGAGCTACTTCAATTTAATCTCAAAATACATATGTTGGATTCAAAATTAAAATTTTGGCATCTAGTGGATGTTAATGAAAATAGCACCATAAAAAAGTTATAATGCTTTAGTATATTTTATAAATTTATAGAAAAATATTCATTATTGAATTAAAATTATGAAAAATATTAAATTTTATACTAACAAAACACAAAAATATATATTTTTTCCGTTAAAAAGTAAATCATCTTAGTTAAGCTAATGTAGTATTTAGAAATGCAACAAACAAGAAAAAATAGTAATGGATATTTCTATTCTATATTTTTAAAAGCTTTTAATAACTAAGTAAGAAAAATAAATTAGAAGATGGTATAAAAATCTCTTACTAGATATGTGTTGAATTAATCACTAAAAGAAAAGCAAAATATAATAGCATATCAATTATTGTAATTTATAATCTGATAGCGAAAAAAATCCGTTAAATAAAATTTTTTGAAACTTCTACTATCTTGATGCTTTGTTTTTTATCAAGTTGAAAATAATGAAAGCATAATTTAATGGTTCAAATTTATAAGACAGAATTCAAATTAAACAAAATATGCAACACAGACAGATATATATATATATATATTCTGTTACTCACTGTTTCACTTTACAACTTTCAACAGTTCCCTGTTTCAATACAACTTTCTCTGCATGCTTCAGAATGAAGTTTCAATTTCAGAACGTTAATCTTACGAATAAATTACTTTTATTGAGGATAAGTAATTCTATTAAAAAATACCGACAAAGGAAGCATTATCCGAACACATACTAGAAGATAAAACTTTCTTATCATAAGTTGCATTTTTCAGTTTCGTTAAACATCTGTTAACAACACGTGAGAAAAAAATTAATTTTTACAGCCACTCGCGACATCTTTTAGTAAATTTTCCGATATCTAATTTATCGATCATTTTTATAGTCTGCCGTCATTAAGGCTATATGGATTCGCTTAATCTTTATGTCGGAGATAAATTGAATTTAACCACTCGAAAAAATTCATTTGCATATCATTGCAAATTAATGCTTCCCAATTTGGAGTACGCGCCAGGATGTTGGGGTAATCGAAAAATATTAAATAATGGCGGAAAATGTAGATATAATATTTTGGTTGTCTTCCCCTTGTCTTTGCTTGTCTCCCCCTTGGCAGCCATTAGACTGTACTCTTAATATTAAGGGTACAGTCTAATGGCTGCCAAGGGGGAGACAAGTAAAGACAAGGGGAAGACAACCAAAATATTATATCTACATCAAGTGAACAAAGGTCGAGAACAGATGATCTAACACAGATTTGAAAGCTTAATAAAAAAACGCTAATAGAAAGTAAGAAATATGTGCAAAAAACCTTTTAACGAGTCCAACCAGTTTATTAAATATATTCTAAATATATTATTGTTATAAATAAATTTCTTTTTTTAGATACTAATTTTAGAGCTGATGTATCGAATTATTTAATCGCTTTTTTATTTATTCTATTTAATAACTGCTATTAGAAAACTGCAGATTCTTGTTTTTATCTAATGCATATTATTAATTATTATTTTTATAAATAGGAATCCAATAAATTACATTAAAAAAATATATAATCGTTATAAGTTCTTTTAAGATTAAATGAAAAAAAATGTAATTTTGACGTAAAGGTTGATTAAAAAATGAATGAAGTTTTTGAATTTTTATTATAGTCGACATGTTACGTCATTTGTCACGTGGCACTTCTTGATACGAATTCAGTCATGGATGCGTTACTCGTCCTTATTTTCTTACATTTTCCAAGACTTATAACAACTAAGCAGGTATATAATTGTAAGTATAATTTACTTCGAACGATACTATTTTAATTTATATTAAAGGCAAATTCCAATTAATTCGATAAAATTTAATAAAAAACCGTTTTCCGTAAATACCCCCCAATATGGTTTCAACTCAATTTTTAATTTGTTGTTATGATCGTTTTAAAAATTATATGCGTTTAATTAATAAGATTTTTAATGATATTAAATATAAGTAACTAGTTTAGTAGTAGGCCTATATATAAGTAATGTATATGATACACGCAACATAAATAAATTTGATCCTTTCCATCAAGGTAAGAAGAATGAACATTTGAAGAAATATTTAAATTTTTGCTTGTTTTTGTATTTTATAAAATTTATTATTTATCCGAAAGGAAAAAAATTGGCCTAATATATCGATTAAAGTTTTCTCGTTATTAAATTATGATGATTTCATTCAACTCATGCTTAGTTTTCAACACGCAAACACTTTCGACCCAACGTTTGAAACCTTGTATAATTTTATTGATTAACATTAAAAATATGTTGTTTATTTATTGATGCGTTCCGCCCATTCCAGTTAAAGTTAACCTTATAACGTAATAAGTTTGACTTTTATGTATTTTGAAAATTTGATTGATTATTGATACTTTACAGCGAATTATTTCTCACCGAAATATTCGGATTTGTAACTTTTTCCTAGAAAGTTTTCCAATGCAAAAATGCTTGATATAATTCTGTATATTTTACAATTTTACTATTGCGCTTTATGTTGGAAATTAAGAAAATATTTTTCTTTTAATTAAAACATTAATACAAAGATAAAACGCGTTATATTGCACCAATATTCGAAGTACTGTAATATTTTTTACAAAAATTTCCCATTGCATCGATGTTCTAAGTCAGTGATTTCCAAACTTTCTATATCTGCACCCTATTTTTTTTCATAAAATTTGGTACACATTTTCATAACAGTCTAATTTTATAAATACTTTCTACTTACAATTTAATACTACAAAATAATATACCATATTTTTAAATAAATAAAGTTCTTATATATAAAAAATATATATTTATTATGGTGTAATAATTTTGAATAAATACATTTAAAGAGGATGACATTCTATCATAGAACTTGTAAAAAATAATTAAGACCTTAAGGAAATACTATCATATATTTTTATAATGTTAGCAGCATTAAATGTAAAATATGACATTTTTGAATGATTCGATTAATGATTTGTCAAGAAAGTGTTTAATTTCATAATCATATGTGATTATGAAATTAAAAATATAATACTGTGAATTTTTTTAAAGTTAGCCTTCAAAATGATTCAATACCATTACTTGCACAAAATTCCATTGTTATGTAGACTTCTTTATTGCTTTCTAAAAAAATTTATCTATTACTGAAGTGGTTTCCAAACTTTTTGTGGCTGCACCCCCTTTTTCCATAAAAATTTGGTACGCACTCTCATTTTCATAACAGTCCAGTTTTATAGATACTTTCTACTTACAATTTAATACTACAAAATAATATACCATATTTTTAAATAAATAAAGTTCTTATATATAAAAAATATATATTTATTATGGTGTAATAATTTTGAATACAATTAAACAAACTTACAAAAAAATATGAAAAATAAAATACATGTTTAATACAACATAATATTTAATACAATGGTGGGCTTGTTTTTCAGCACAAATTCTCTCAAATCGGGTGTCATGGAAGATATTGCCACTTGCAATTCTTTTTCAATCACTATATGACAAAATAACGATCTCATATAGATCGTTATTTTGTCTTTAAAATAGCTACAGCAGAAAGTTTCTGGCTACATGGATATATGCACTGTATTTATAATCCTTTTGCTGATTCATTTTTTTATACCAATTTTAATTTGTTTTTTGTTTGTTTGTATCAAAAATTATGTTTTTGTTAATTCTTGTCATAGAAAGTGTTTTTCAAACTGTGGGGCGCGCCCCACAGTTTGGAAAACACTATAACTTTGATAATAGCATATTAACAAGAATAGAGTGAATGGATTACTCGCTTCTAACAAATTTATCAAGGACAAGAATGAGCAACAATTCATATAAAAATGCAAAAATGATTAAATTATATCCCTTTTAAACAGTTTGTTGTAATTGATAAATTGAATAATTTGTAAATACAATAATTAATATTTAATGAATATTTTTGTCTTATTTATGAGATGGTAACGAGTCATAAAAAAATTCACTGGAACCGTTTTTTTTATTCAAAACCGAATCTAATAAGAATAGCAGTTTCATTTCGTGAATGTTCTCCGACATGTAAGATATATTTCGACTAGGTATCTTTCTAGAAGTTTATAAATCCATAAACGTGTGTTGGCAATGCTTTCCTTAAGTCTGGTAGCGCCATTAATTCCTAAACATGTATTTGAACTAAGTGGTTACATTTGCTTTAACAGATGAGCCTCACCTATAGATAAAAATGCGCTAGTCTCAGAGTGCGGAATTAATATTTCAGAATATATATTTTTAGTTACAAAATATTTGAGCCTTTCCTTTCCAGTAGATACCAAAAAAAAAGCTTTCTGAATTTTTGATAACTGTTTATGTTAATTTAATAAGCTCGTATGGAATTTCTATATAAAAAATAAATAAGAGAAAGAAAATAAAAATTGTAATACGAATTGCTCTAATTGCATAAATATAAAATTTTAATTACGCGAATTTATCATATAAGAGTAGTTTAATTTTAAATCACTGCAATTTTTATTAAAAATAATTAATTAATTATTATTTTTTGTTTTAGATGAGTATTGGACAATTGTTTGAAAGTACTACAAAATACGGTTTTAAAGACAGTGTTTCGGCAGCGATATTAGTTTTATTAGCGTTTTCTTCAATTTTTTTATTGTTATTAATTGCAGTCTTAATCAGGTAAAACGATTTTAATTCAATACTATATATATAACATTCAGAAAATTCTATTAACAAACAATAAAAATTTTGTTTTCTATTTTAAAAAGGTACATACTCAATAAACGTAACGATTCCTCAAATTTTTCATCCATACAAGTTCACACTTGCAATAAAGATAGTAATACACATAGACATTTAATCGATAAACCACCATCATATGAAGATGCTATGAAAAATACCAACACATATAAAAGTAAGAATTTCGTTTCACTTTTAAAAGAAAATATATTTTATAAAAAAAAACAAATTATAAAATTTTTTATTCAAGTTATAAATTAAAAAAGTATTTTACTTAAATGTAAGATATTACAAAAATTGATAGTAGGATTTCATACACTATTACTTTGTTATTAATTTGATTTGATTTTTAAAAAAATCTAGATACTCCCCCCTTATAATTCAATTAATATAATGCAGATGATTTTATTAAAGTGTGTATTTTAAATTAGAAATACATATTTTACAATATATATATTCTAATTTTATTCTATTATCTTGATTAAAAACAACAGTGTTTTTTTTTCTTTTGCAGGAATCATCAAGAGAGAGAAGAATGTTGTTTAATTGATAATTGGATTATTATATTTCACTATAATGTGTGTTTTATTACTGAGATGATATTTGTAATTAAATAATAGAATTCAAGAAATATTTTTTAAAAAATATTCCCATTATAAAATATGAATCAGAATACTTTGTCCATTAAACCTGAAGCAGATCTCCAGTCCATGCTTATTGGACAATAATATAGGTTTAATATATATTTTTTATTTGTTTTAAAATCATCATAAAAATATTTATATATGTATAAAGATAAGTTTATAAATATGATGTTAATATGAATAAATTTATATCTGATAATGCATATTTATGATTATGTATTAATATATATTTTTATTGACATTAGTTATTCATTTATGACTCAAATAAAATATAATGCATAATATTTTATTTAAATGCCTAAGTTTTAGTTGATAAGACCAGACTGTAATAATTTTCTATTCTATAAAATAAAATCAGAATTTATCAGAAATTTAATATACAGCAAATAAAATTCTAAAAAAATAAACTTTAGTTCTCGTATTTATTTTGGTTGGTTTCTTAAATTTATATAAATTTTTCTAAAGCATTTTTAAGTTTTATAAATATAATTTATCACAAAACACTTTCGTTGTGTATTCCTTACATAGTGTGAAGTTTTGTCTTATATACTGTTTTAAAGAAAATTTAATTGGAATACAATATATTATCTGTAAATTTCTAATTTTTTAGGCTTGATTAGTATCCAAACAGAAGTATTAATAAATTTTTATAAAATTAATATTTTTAAATATTTAATCTTTTTACTATCCTTCCATTTATCAATGTTGGAATCAACAAACAAGAGCGATATAAGTGAGACCTATTTTATGGTATGGAAGGCATTGAAAACATTGAATGCAGTGGAAATGAAGTACAGTACTTGGTTTGTTGGAGTAACTCTATATGATTGTTTTGAATAATAAAGTACAAAAGTTGCATAGAGTGAAAAGGAATATGTTTGAAGTGTGTAAGTCAACTTTGAAGTAGTTTGGTTGTATGAAGTGAACGGATAAAGAACAATTGATGAAATGCATGTATGATGGGCATATAGATGGTAAACATGGGATTGGGAGAGGTTGAGGAAAGAGTGGAAAGAATAAATAGATAAGTATAAGAGGATGTATGAGTTTGAGAGAATGAATGAAACATTTGTATGAAGAGAGTGATTAGAAAAAGCTGGTATGATGTGTAAGATTATAGAAATATGGCATGATCTAATTCATAGTATATGGGGGTCCCCTCTTTTCCACTTTTCTTTGTGAACGTTCCAGCTTCTCACAAGGTTATATGCATGATGATGATTACTGTCCTGTATTACTTTTGCTGTTTTTGAGGAAAATTTCTGCATTTACAACATACAAGAACAGTTTTTGAATGTTATATCCCTTGGTTATACTCGCAGTATTAAGTGTTTTTCTATGTAAATATTAAATTATATTTAGTTAATTTTTTGTTAATAAATAAGTGCAATCTAATATTTCCAGTTCATTATTTTATTGCATTAAAATAATGTATGTTAGTTAAATGCAGATTTGAAAGAGATTAAATTCAGTTTTTTCACTTAATATATTTAATATATTCAGAACAAATTCCTTACATTTCATTGGATTATTATGTAAGCAGTTAAGAGCTTCAAAACAATGTTATTGAATGAAAACAAATCAAATCCAAAGCACTGAAAGTTACTTTAAATTTATTATACCATATTCAGAAGAAAATCGTTGATATTTTAGAATATCGCAAAAATTGGTGTTTTTGCAAATATAAATAAATAAATATATTTGTACACGTGTTTTCAAAGTAGTGTAGTATTTATAAATAACGCCACTCGATATCATAGTTAGTTATACAAATCGTTGATATTTTATAATATCGCAAAAATTGGTATGTTTTTGCAAATATAAATAAATAAAATATATTTGTACATGTGTTTTCAAAGTAGTGTAGTATTTATAAATAACGCCACTCGATATCATAGTTAGTTATATCCAATCCCATTTGAACATTATAGTTTGGAAGAAGTGTGTGTGTTTATTCTGTAAAGTTCTCGTTTACAAAATAGTTTCAGGCATTTTTTGTGTATAGCCTATAGGTTGAATCTTAATCTACAGAAGACATTTCATATATTCCATAATTTTGAAAACAGATTCCAAAGATTTAAATCAGAATTTGTTAATCGAACCATCTTGCATCATCACTTGGATAAGATCGTTCAATTGACATGATTTTATAATTTTTAAAAATATTTCATGTTACTGTTGAGTAACCAATTCAGTTCAAATTGTTCATTTAAAATGCTCTCTCTGTGGTAAAATTTAAAATTTTTTTGTACAAATATTTAATTTTATAATCGAAATTCTGAAAACTGACCAATCTTGCCTCAACTTAATATACTTTATTTCTAAAAATTGTTCAAAGTAGATGGTGATGATTCTTATTTCTTAAATGTGAGGCTTAGTATAATAATATATACCGTCAGGAGCTTAACAAATAGACAGGGGTCCTAGTCTCGAGTTTATCGTGTTACAACGCATTCGTGTTGGTGTCACGTGATACTGCTAACACGAATGTGTTGTAACACGATAAACTCGAGACTAGGGCCCCAGTGGCTTAGATTCCATCCGGAATTTTACTATATTATATATATAAATTTAGGAGCGAATATTTAAAAAAAAAATACATGCAGATGTTTCTACTACTACTACTACACTGTAAATTTTGAATTACTTTTCAAGAATTTAATTTACAGAAAATACATGCAGATGTTTCTACTACTACTACTACTACACTGTAAATTTTGAATTACTTTTCAAGAATTTAATTTACAGAAATTTAATAGCATAGCATAGACGCCGATTTGAGATTGAATGAAATTGATGATGATTAAATTTGGGATGGCGTCATTGTGAAATCATGCTGGTTGAATTAACTTTAAAATTGGATAGAGCAATGGATAAATTTTTAAATGCCATATTAAATTATTACAAATTTTTTATAAACTGGCCAGTATGTCCGATGTCAGGAGATGTAGAGCGCGCTATACACTGTTTTAGCATAAGTTTTTAGCCCTTACGTGCTTCTGCCATAACGTTAAACGCGACTGTATGGGGGTACTCCCAATGGATAAAATTAGAATAAAATTTTAGTTAATTTTCGTCTGTAAACTGTTTGTAACCATTTCTTTTAGTTGAAGTATCTTTTTCAATGCAGCTATCATATGTTTGGAATGTGAAAACCTGGTAATTTGCTAATGATAACATCATTTTAATCAGGTTTTTCAAACAATTTTTCCAATATTACAGGACATTTATCTCGAGAAAGATAATATTAAAAAAAACTCATCAAACATACATAAAATTCTATCAATTGAGGGTCTAAATACAAGAATCTTGTATTTCCTTCTCTAATAATATAGTTTTCTTCGGCAAATTCACATAAGTTTTTAAGGTTTTTGATTCTGATCCAGCATATTTAAAAGTACAGTATTTGTATATTTTAATTGATACTGCAACTTCTATTTTTATTGATGTTATTTCTAATATTTGAGGTGATATATTTTTATAAATAACTTATCGAAGAATTATGTGAATTTTAAATTTAAGAAATTTCTTGATTTATACAATTTTCAATATTACTTAATTGCAATTTTATAAAGCAAATTCAATAAATAAATAGCATTTTATTAACTTCCAAACTGCCTATACCCGAATAGGCCGAGTATGAGAGATCTAGAAGTGAATGTGAAAAAAAAAAAAAAAGCTCACGGGAATTTCCAGCGGCATTTTGTGGATTATTTATTATACTAGTTAAATCATATTTCTGAATAAGAGCAAAAATCTGAATATAGCCTAAAATGCTATACTTATTCGGAAACCATGTAGAATCATCGTGGAAAAATAACTTGCACGCTTGATAAATGAAAATTTTATACAGTTTTTAATATTGAATTTTTATGAGAACAGAATTTCGAAACAATACTACGAAAACAATAAATTAGTATTGTTGTTCTCGCGTAATTATTTTCCTATTTGGCTTGAAGGGACAAAAAATGGGATATATAAATGGGATGATGAGATAAATTATCTCAAATTAATATTGTTGTTCTCGCGTAATTATTTTCCTATTTATTTGGCTTGAAGGGACAAAAAATGGGATATATAAATGGGATGATGAGATAAATTATCTTTTGATCCGAAGATCTCAGAAGACAGGTGGAATTAATGGTGATGAGTATCTGCTGACAAGGGAGATGTGATGCTTTGCATCCATCTGCCGTGCGTTTTCCTGTTCTTTGCTGGACAGGGCGGATCTTGCCAGGAGATGCGATATATCGTTTCTAGTGAGCAGGAATTTTCCTTAACTCGCGGGAAAAGGAATCTCACAGGAACGGAAGGGTGTAGCGGGGAGACAACTGATATATCGGCTCATCTAACCATGTGAAGCCTGTTTTCTCACTTGTATCGTCGTCTAAATTTTTTATTAATTTCGATTTTAAATTATAGTTTAACTTTTCTAAATTTTAATTCTATAGTTTTAATTTATATATTTGGTATTACCGGACAATTAAAAGAGCCCACGAAAAGAAATTGGAAGTGTCAGAGATAAGAATGCTGCGATGGATGCTTGGAGTGACAAAGGAGGATAGGATTAAAAATGAATATGTAAGAGGAACAGTCAAGATGGGACAATATTGAACAGGAAAGCAGGCTGAGATGGTTTGGACATATAGAACGAAGGAGTGAGAAGTATTTAGGGAATAGAGTGAATAGTTTGGAGCTAGGAGGAAAAAGGAAAAAAGAGAGACCTAGTTGAGATGGAAAGATAAAGTGGTAGAGGATCTGAGAAAGGTTGGAGAATTGAGGAGACTCAGTGTAGAGAAGAAGAAAAAAGAAGCAATTGCCGACCTCACATAGATGTAGGAAAAGGCACTGAAAAAGAAGTATTACCGGGCAAAAATTTCTATTTGCGATTTAATTTCGACTTTTTAATCTGTTTTGATGAATCGCGTGGTAATTTATTATTATTCTGGACCTAAATAGTCTTGCGATGAGGATGTTATTCCAGTTTTACTCATAATGGGGTTCTGCCTAGTCATTATGAGGTTTCTGGAAAAACAAAAAATCCGCAAAACAGGGTGAGGCCTTGAAGTGGCTTTGCGGCTTAAAGTGAAATAAATTCACTAACAAACATCACCCGGCAGAAAAATTCTGAAATATGAAAAAAATTTTCAATTAAAATAATTCGATGGTTATTTAATATCCATTTCTATATTTGCTGAAAACTTGGAAAAGAATGTACGCGTAAATCCAAAGATAAATACGGGCAATCTCTAGTTTACGCAAATATTTAGGATTGAAATTTTTGACTTAAGATTGGAAAATAATTTTGAACAAAAATTCTGAAGCAAAAATTATCGGGGCTAGTGAACTATATAATTTCACCTATACCACGTTATGGCGCCATTATGTTTTCTGAGTAAATGGATACATCATCATATGGAACAATATTGTACCAGTAATATCAATAAATAATATACAAAACATAAATCGAGTAACACGAACTTTAAATGTAAACCATCGCGTTCGGACTTATAACTTACAAATACAATTCAGTACAATGGATGTTTTAAGCTCTATATCTCAAAAAAGAAAAAAAATTATGGAAAATATTTACGTAATGTCGAATTTACAGAATTGTAAATAAACATGTGTCTATGTCTAAATAAAATTGAAAACTATAGAATTTTGTCGAAACAGGTTGGTCGAAATTCTTTCACACTTTTGTGTGAAATGGTACGAAGCTTTTGCCAGCCTACAGATTGGTAATTAAATGCTAGTTTATCCATCCTTTGGAATTTTCTAATATGAATCCGTCGGCATGTAGCTTTTTATAGAGTATTAATAATTAAAAAAATTGTTAAGACGTCGTCAATGATCAAAATTCATTTTAATGCAAAAAACGTTAAACATTTATGGATACAGATGCTTTTCACAGATGTATACTATATATAAAGCATTAAAACTCTTGTCTTCCCATTTTTCATATTGGTCTTTTATGCTCCGACAAAGAATTTTTCATTTTAGTAAAATAATCATTAAACATTTATGGATACAGATGCTTTTCACAGATGTATACTGTATATAAAGCATTAAAACTCTTGTCTTCTCATTTTTCATATTGGTCTTTTATGCTCCGACAAAGAATTTTTCATTTTAGTAAAATAATATATTATAAATTATGTTAATAAATTTCATAATTACAGTGGTACCTTGGTTAACGACGGCTCAGAAAACGACGAGTGGCTGTAAGAAAAAATCTTTTGGTTAACGACTCCTGATTGGATGAACTTCTGACAAAATAGCTATGTAAAAGCATCACGCGATTCGTTAGCTCAGTTGTTAATCGTTATTTTTTTTGTAATTACAATCAATTCAAATCCGATAATATCATAATTAAAATTAATAAAATTATAACCATATAAAAATATATTTAAGTATGTGATGATTAACATATAGTAATGAAAACAAATTATTTAATTAATATAATTAACATATAGTAATGAAAACAAATTATTTAATTAATTAAAAATAGACGCGCAACAGTTCACTAGTTTTTAGTTTCTTAAAGATGATTTCTAGACGATTATTATTTTAAATTATGCCAACAAAGTCTGATTCTATTGTTTGTTTGTGGTATACGTATATTTCTTGACACCGAGTGGTGTGACGTCGCAGTTTCGGTTTCCATTAGAAGAAAAAACATCTGTCCAAGATCCTACAGTTCATATAGACAATAAATCGGCGAGTGCGTGTCACTGATTCACCATCAAAAGGCAAAATCAAATCTCATCGTATAGAGTTGAATCTATAAACTGCTTATCAGTAGTTATGGGTTTGTTTGTTAAAAAACTCCGAAGTGAGTCCAATTATCCTTGTCACTGTTTGTTTGCCATCAAAAGGCAAAATCAAATCTCATCTGTATAATAATCGTTGCCCATTAAAAGGCAAAATCAAATCTTATCTATATAATAATCGTTGAATCCTATGCTGCTAATCAGTATTTACGGGTTCGTTTAGATCGGAAGAGCGGTTCAGCAGGAATGCCGAGGTGTTTATGGGTTCGTTTGTCAAAAAACTCCAAAGTGAACCCAATTATCCTTCTGGGGGCTTGTTTGTCAAAAAACTTCGAAGTGAGCCAAATTATCCTTCTGGTATTCATTTGTCAAAAACTCCGAAGTGAGCCCAATTGTCTTTTTGGTGAAGATTGATAATTTCCAAAGTGAGCCCAATTGTCCTTCTGGTGACCCATTAAAAGGCAAAATCAAATCTTATCTATATAATAATCGTTGAATCCTATGCTGCTAATCAGTATTTACGGGTTCGTTTAGATCGGAAGAGCGGTTCAGCAGGAATGCCGAGGTGTTTATGGGTTCGTTTGTCAAAAAACTCCAAAGTGAACCCAATTATCCTTCTGGGGGCTTGTTTGTCAAAAAACTTCGAAGTGAGCCAAATTATCCTTCTGGTATTCATTTGTCAAAAACTCCGAAGTGAGCCCAATTGTCTTTTTGGTGAAGATTGATAATTTCCAAAGTGAGCCCAATTGTCCTTCTGGTGACAGCTGTATAATAATCGTTGAATGTATAAGTTGCTAATCAATGTTTATGGGTTTGTTTATCAAAAGAGTTGAATCTATAAACTGCTTATCAGTAGTTATGGGTTTGTTTGTTAAAAAACTCCGAAGTGAGTCCAATTATCCTTGTCACTGTTTGTTTGCCATCAAAAGGCAAAATCAAATCTCATCTGTATAATAATCGTTATCTATAAGCTGCTAATCAGTATTTATAGGTTCGTTTGTGAAAAAAGTCTGAAGTAAGCCCAATTGTCCTTCTGGCGAAGATTGATAATTAAAAACTGTTTTCAGGAACAATTCATTTTATTAATGTTAATTTTTTTGTAGCAAATATAATAAATAAATGATATTTTCCATATTTTTAGGACTTTTTAAATGAGTTTTATCTGCATTTTTCATATTTACTATGATTGTGGCGAGGAGCCGGAACGAATTAATCAATTTTCAATTAAATCCTATGGGGAATTCGTGGGAAGGAGCCTGGAACGAATTAATCAATTTTCAATTAAATCCTATGGGGAATCGTGCTTTGGATAACAATGGTAATCCTGGAACGGATTACCGTCATTAACCAAGGTACCACTGTAATCCTTGAACGGATTACTGTCGTTATCAAGATACCACTGTATTTAATATTAATTATATTTAAATGAAACATATTAATCGAGATCAATGAATCGATCATACATAAAATAATTTTGGATTTTCATTAAAAACTATAAAATCGAATAATGGAGTGATCGTTTTGTCGCTCTTGACTAATTTATGTTTAAAAGTAAATTTCCTAAAAATGAAAACTCGTATATGCATTAAGTATCAATAAACATCACATGCATGTTCATTCACACGGCATTTTAAGACAGCCACGATGCATCGGAGCTAGGTGCAAATCTATAGAAATTTTGGATGACTGAAAAAAAAAATTTAATGATAACTTATGTAGAAATTCTTTGTTTCATTAATTCTTTTATTTTTAAATTTAAGTTAATTAAACCATTTAATCTTTTATAGTTAATCTAATTGTCAAAACTAATTATTAATATAATTAATCCTGTTCTGTATAAACAAATTTTACTGTAAAATAATATATATTTGGCCTACGAAATGCATTGGTATTTGAATCAGGATATGTGATAAATGATAAATTAATATAAAAATATAATAAATTATAAGTAAAATACAATCTAATTTAATGAAGAATAATAAAAAATTTTATTATATTATTGATGAGAGCTAATTCGACATGTATTCTTTGTCAATGAAGATATGAAAGAAATTATATTTATTCACATATACTGAAAAACGGAGTAAGAATCATAACAAATATAAAAATGTATGTATAGGCCTATATACATTAGAGTTTTAAACATTATGCAGTACGCATGTATCTGAAAATTTCTAAAAAGACAATTTTACTTTTGAGAATTACAATATAAATCTGTGAAATACAAGAATCGATATCTAGAGAAAAGGACTCCAGCGGTACTTAGTTTTTGTCCCCTAATTGAAGGATATCGGATGTTTTGTCACATTCAGCATCCTTCTGTTATGTTATGGGATATCAGCTAAATCAAAAGTCAAATATTGGACTGCGGACAAGAGGAATAAAAATGGTGGTGGTCCGAAATCTATGCGCCTTAACATGGTCTAACCATTAAGATGACTACAAATTAAAAAAAAAAAAAAAGTGAAAAAAGGTTAAAGCTGACTGTTTCCATATTTGAATGGTAATAAATGCAAGGATTCTTTATTACGGGGTCGGCCGGATGGCCGCGTAGTAAAGCTTTGGCTTACCACCCTGAAGGATCCGGGTTCAAATCCGGGTCCCACACCTCCAGTTTTTCAGGAGGGGCCCGGCCCGTTGAACCCCATCCTTCAACTATCCGGTTGACCCCATCACGGGTGTTGGCCAGCCTGTGATGGGCTCTACAAGTGGCCGCCGCCAGATGCAGTATATCCCATGAGGATATGGCAGCGTAAACTAATTAACCTAACCTAACCTTTATTACGGGAAGGGGGTCGAAGTGGTATATGGAATATTTTTATTTTTATTCAATGCCAATCTAATTATTGGTGCGAAATAGGTCAGATGCGAAATTTTGAGCTGAGAATAAGAGAATTGAATGGAGTGTCCATATGTAATAGTAAGAAATGTAAGGTTAAGAATCAGATTAACCGCGTGGAAAGGCTTTGGCTTTCCATTCTGGAGGATCCAGCCTGAATTCTTGGTCCCATATCTCCAATTTTTTCAGGAGGGGTCCGGGTCCGGTCGTTGAACCTCATTCTCTACCCGATGGCCTTTTTTCATCAGGTTGTGGGCGGTCTTAGTGGTCATAAAAATGCCCCGCCGCTTAGTATCCATTGGGTGGAAAGTAGTGTTAAACAACATAGGGGGAAAAGACCACTTTACCGATTTATAATTTAACATTCATTTATGTGACAGAAATTTGCATTTTATAATACAATAAACGCTACGTAGATTTACGAAACATTTTCTACTGATTTTTTTATTTTATATAATAAAATGCATTTTTTAAATGTGATTTTAATAAAAAATACCGATTTTATTACTGTTTATATAGATTGTTGAAAGAATATTACATTTTTTCCACAATAACTTGCAATATAATAAATTTTCATTGTTTAATAAACGTAAAAATAAATAGCGTGCACACGTATATAATTATTTTAATAGCACTTTGTGTGATATGCAATGAGTAGTTTCATACAATGAGTAGTTTCATATATAGCAATGAGTAGTTTCATATATAAAACTATAGATAATGTACACATAATCTATCCAAAAATGCACATTTGTTGTTATCAATAACGATCGAAATGGTTTCGTATCACATGTTCACGATATAGACATAGTAATTCTTGGCATCCTAATCAACTTGAATTCCTGACAGTTCTTGATTTATCTGCTTATCTGAGTGAAAGGTCCTTAATGAATCGAAGTTTTTGACGGGTCGATTATACTAACGAATATCACTGAAAAAAGAAATAAAATTTCTTAATACAGTAACAAGATTGTTGCTAACCTGTCGATCCGTCAGTACTCTTGTGATGCTTTTTCATGGATACTTTTCGTGCATTAGTTTATTTTATTCGTAGAAAATCTCATCTACTCCTACCTTGTCATTTTTGTCGGATTATTTTGCAAAGAGACCTATCCAAAACTTTATGGCAATAGAATTTACTAATTTACTATTCTTTACATATAAATAAAATTTCATATTAAATTACTTATTAATAAATAAGTTATTAAAGATATATTTATTTATCCTGATTTTTATATTGATGACGATGGCGTTTTTTTCGTCATGTGGTTTTGGACATAACTATATTCTATCTATTAAAAGTCTGACAGTAAAAAAGTACAGAAGTGCCAAACAAGAAAATACAGTCAAACCCGGATAAGACGCCCCCGTTAAGCCGCCACCCTCGCTGACCACCAAGAAATTTGGTGGAACGGATCTTTCCTATGTTAATGAAATAGGGAAACCCCGATAAGACGCCATCCGCCAGTAGAAACGTCTAAACAAATATTTCTTTTGGTATTGTATTTGTCCCTCGTTAATCCGCCAGGGGCATGTAAAGTGACTTACATTCCGAAATTCATCAGTACTGTATATACAGTATTAAAAGCTCTCTGGATTCATTTGTAACCAATGAGTGTGAGAGATGGAGTTAACGGTTAATCATGTGTCTCTTTAAGCCTGGTTCAACCTAGGTTGTAGAAAATAAGATCGTATAAGAATTGTTTCCATTGTTTATTGCGTACCGAACAAATAAGAATAGCCTACTGTACAGTAAGCTATGTATTAATACATTGTATTTTACAGATAACTCAAAGTAGAGGATTAGATAGCAGATGGACATGTTTTCTATATAATACTGCACATAAACGTTAGTTACTGTAAAGTGTACAGTTTTTTAGAAATATTAAGTTTGGATCCTAAATATAAATGTACTGTATTTTACTAAATTTAATAAATTAGGAGTTCATTTTTATTTCTATACTACATGTGTTTTCGATAAACCGCTAATCCCGATTAGCCGCCAAAATCGTCCCCAAACGATTGGTGGCGTCTTATCGGGGTTTGACTGTATTTTATTCACGGCCATCTGGATCTGATACCCCGGTCCGTCCAGTGATAGTTTGGATTCAGTTCAATGATACACTATCATCTAAAGTTATTGAATTTTTCAACTATATAACTAGAGTAACAGAAGTAGAAAATCTGATAAACAATCAATCAATTTCAAAAGTCTAGATCGAATGATTGATTAGTTATGTTACCGAATGGCACAAGCAGTACTGATATTCAAATTATTTAACTAGTGGTATAGTAATATATGCATACCATATTCTTAAAATTGTAAATATCAAATCACTATGCAAAAATTAACACACACTAATCAGTAGTCAAGTTTACTATTTTACAAACAAATTAAAACGGATTAATAATAAAATAAAGTTAAAACAATTATTTATAAGTAGCAGCGATTACTTTAAATTAGAAGTTAATTATAATTTGTGATTCCCTAAAGAATATACAATGCTGCCAATAGTCTATATACAAGCAGTGAGTTTATATTAAGATATATAAACAATTGTACATACAGCTTATTTGACAATGCAATGTTATAAGTTAATATTAGAATTTATATTAATTAGTTAATTTTTACTGCTTAGATAATTATTAATGTACAGTCTACTGTAGAAAGGTTTTCACTTCGGTCAAAGTTGTTCGGCTTCCTTACACCACTTCAATCCAATGAGATTGCTTTTTTCAGGCGTCCATTCGAACACGCTTACTGTGGGACGATTCCATTAAAGCTTTACCTTAGCGTCGGGGGTAGATAAGTTTTACGTCACGTGCTCAAATATGTTGACAGTAAGATAATTTTTGGCTGTTCTGTAGGGAATTTTTGTGTTATTAATAATAAACTAATCTATTTTGTTACTAATGTAACACAAATGGTGCACAGTATCGATATAATTATACGCGTAATCAAGAGATAAGTTGCTGAACTGCTCCCTATGGGTAATTCGGAAGTGACTTACAAGTGTGAGCGAAAGTTTTCTTTTGACTGCGCGAAGGATTACGAATCTCATTTTTTGTGTATATATAAAATAACCAACGACAGTTATGCCAAACCAATCGACAATAGCATTAGAAAGTTAATTGTTCAACACAGAGAGGAAGGGAAAAGTGTGAAACGAATTGCCGAAATATTTAAAATAAGCACAAGAACTGTAATAAATATCTGCAAACGCTATGAAGAAACAGGTTCCGTTTCTGCAGGGAAATCAACTGGTAGATCAAGATCGACAACAGCCGAAGAAGATGAATGTCTGAGACAAACTAGCAGAAACAATCCCTTTAAATGGCCAGGGTGATGAAAAGAGAATTGTCACTACCTGTCTCCATAGATACTGTTAATAGAAGGTATGTAGTGTTCTAAAATATAATTATAAACAGATAAGTTTATATGCGGATTAATCTATTAATAAAATATTGATTGATATGACTCGAGGGTCGCGCCGGCAGGGCGGAAGTGTGATCTTTCGACAGGTCTTGCAGAGATTTCGATTTTTGAAAAATAGATTATAGATGATAAATTTAATAAAACAGATTACAGGTTTTACAAATAGGTTTTAAATCTTATAAAATGTTACGTTTTCGGCAAGATTGTCGAAGAGCAGGGTGGAACAGGGATATTCTTCCACCCTGGCTTGCCAGAGCCGTCCATAAGCCATACTGGCCAATTGTTTCAGAAACCTAAGTTTTTGAACCTTTATCATATGAAGCATCCATATAATGATCAATTATAAATATTATAAAACAATCAACTTTATTTTCACCTACTGGCATACCATGATCATAATGAATACGCTATATAGGCAGCCCTTTTTTGCGGGGGATGCATTCGTAGAGGAGGAGGCGCAAAATAATTCCACAATACTATGGAGTGAATACGGATGTTTTCCAAGCTCCAAAAAATATATAACTTTAATACAAATATATTCGCAAAAATGTATTTCGATATGGACTATTGATGATAATATAGTTTAACTGATATATCCATTTTAATATAGAGGAAACAGTAAGTACTAAACATGCATAATTTTCTTTTAACAGATTACGAAAAGCAGATTTGGGTGGTCGGAGAGCTGCCAAAAAGCAGCTCTTAACAACAAGACACATGATCGACCGAATAGGTTTTGCAAATCAACACCAACAATACAACAGTTCTGACTGGAGCCAGTTGTATTCTCTGACGAAAAAATATTTTGTAGTGATGGAACTGGTGATATATGGGTCCACCGGCCGAAGGGGAAAAGATACGCCAGCCCATACATTTATCACTGAATGTAGAAATTTTTATATATAAACTGTTTAATAATTATGTATTGTATAAATACAGGAATACCCCAGAGTTACGTCACCTTCGGTTCCAGATGGGTGCCGTAAACTGAAAATGTCCGTAAATCAAAGCATTCCATTTTTTCACTTATCGATGTATTTACATGCAATGTCAGTTATGTAATAATCATTTATTAGTTTCTTTATCCATAACTGACATAAAGAAACAGTTAAAAATTTACAGAAAGTGATATACTGTACTTATCCACATGTGCCGACTAATAATTCAAACATGGCGGCAACTTCGGCAAGAAATATCTAGACGACCCCTGGAGGTGAGAGTTGGCAATACTTTTTCTTCCAGAAAATTACGTAAATTTGCAATTAATCAGTAACAGCTCGATACGACTATATTACATGATATTAATAGTTTTTTTGAAGTTTAGTTGTTTATTTTTTAACTATTTTGGCAAACCTGGCATAGTAATAAAACAGCCTGATGATCGACGAACGCTGAAACATTTGATTGCATGACCGATGGCCATGCATACGATTCCTCACATAACATTCTTAATATTGAACTGTAATAGCAGATACGTTATTTGTATTTAATCACACCAAAACAATAAACTGTTTAATATATCAGCAAGATGGCCACAGTGGAAGCGTGCTGTGCTCTCTCTCTGAAGAATCCTGTGTCTGTAATTTCGTATCACGCAATGTAAATTCGGGGAATGGTGGAAATTCAGAATGTACGTAAGTCCGAAGCGCCGTAAATCGAAGTGTCGTAACTTGGGGTATTCCTGTAATGTATTAATAATATTTTATGCATTAATTATTTTCTTTATTATTATGTCATGCAGGAATTCAATAGACTCCATTTTAATTTTAACTTTTCTCTTTACCAACATAGATATTTTATTTTTAAAAATTATTTATTTATTACAACGTTGATAGCTCAATCATTTTAAGATTCTATTTAATCAAAATGATAAACTTCAGCTTAAGTTTATCACTTTGGACTAAATGGATTCACCTTCATTTTCAGATATCTTCTGTATTAGAGTTAATGTTGTTTATTTCTGCTGTATAATATAGTAGTCAGTATATTTTGCAGTCTTCCTGCTGTTCTATAAAACATGGAGAGAGAGCATTGGTTGACTAAATGTTATATATTATTGAAATAATGGAATTATTTTACATTTTTAAAGCAAACAAATTTTAAAGATATTTTTGTGTGTTAACTTTCAACAGTCAAATTTTTGATCCCTTTATTAAAATTTAAATTTTAATCCTAAGTTAAAGAATCACCTAAAATATTCTCTCAATCTATGTTTAGCTGACACTAATGAATTTTGAACAGTTTATTTATAATATCTAATAGTATATAATGGGTGGCCAAACTGCGGCTTGCGAGCCACATGCAACTCTTTGGTACCTTCGATGTGGCTCCATATCATGAAAGTCACTAGTAAATATGAAGCAAATACTCATTTAAGTTAAACAAATTAGATATATTATTTTTTTTATCTATTGTAAAAAGTAGTATACATATATATGAAATAAATGCATCTGAAATAAACAATTTTTGAAATTATTATTAAGATTACCAGAAAAATGCTGTTCTCGTTGATCCAGAAAGAAAATGCGGCGCTCGAATATTAAAGATTCTCCTATGTGGCTCATAGTGACATGAAGTTTGGCTACCCCTGGTCTTTTTTTTTCTTTTGTATGGTAAGTTTGGTGGCTAAATAATGATTGCCCCTTTCCACTCAAATAGAGGAGTACCAAGGGAGCCGTTATGGGCAAAAAATAAATGCAAAAATATAGAAGAAGCAAGGACTATTCCAACTCAATCTACATGATGACACACGTGAGCACCTAACTCTGTATAGAGGAGTATTAATAACCTATTCTATGTTAGGTAGAAGCTTAATACTATGTTAATAGATATTAAGTACTATGTTATTAGAGACTTAGAACTGTGTTAGTAGTTCTAGAACTATGTTAAGAAGAAGCCTATCTCAAGTTAATAAAAGACTTATAACTATGTTAATATCTAAGACTAATATTTTTTTAATTTTTTATTTTATTTTTTGTATATTTTTTATTTTTTTATTTAAATAAAATGTTATTGTGTTAGTAACTTATGACTAGACTTATATCTACAATCAACATACCACAATCACTCAGCTTAAGAATTGATAGGATAGAAGGTGTTAGTAAAACCAATCAGACCTAACCTAAATATTCTGATATCCACTCCCACAGGAAAGAAAGTATGGGAGTAGACATACCACCGATGCACCTCAGCCATTGGGAAAAACCAATGGAAGTTCGTCAGTGGAGAAAAACCAACAGCTGAAGTGCACTGGAGGAGGCAGTTTGCCTGGAAATAAAGAATCCATTCACACAAACACATTCACTCTATACCATTGGCATTATATCTGATGAAATTGGAAATCTGACACCAAATAAAGAATCAGGAGACAATAGAAACAGATGTAAACAATTGGAAACATGCTAAAATCAAAAGAAAACTACTGAAAAATCAAGGCTACCCCTGGTCAGGACCACATTTATACTTTTGGAGGCCCTAGGCACAATGTCATTATGAGGCCCCAAAGAACAAGTCTATTTCATTTAATCAAATTCATACACTTTTTTAAAGTTTATTGAAAATAAAAGTCGACATTTCTATAATAACTGATTTTATAAAAAAAAATAAAAACCTAATATTAGCATACATATATTTGTATTAAAAATTATAAAAATAAATCAGTTCAAATTTAAATTAAAAAAAAATTAATAATTAAAAAATTTTTTTTTTGGGTTTGGTTTTAGCAAATATATCTATATTATGATCATAATTGAATCCATTACTTCTGATTTGATGCATAATAATGACAGATCACTTGTTTTATTTTGATGCAAGTTGATTTTTAAATAATTTTTTATTTGTTTCAACACTGAAAATGAGCACTCAGCATTTGAAATAGGCATAGTCAAAAATATTTTTAAAATTGTTTCTACATTCAGAAAAGTAGATTTAGCAAATATATCTATAACGTAATCATAATCGAATCCATTACTTCTGATTCGATGCATTATAACAATAGATCACTTGTTTTATTTTGATGCAAGTTGCTTCTTAAATAATTTTTTATTTGTTTCAACACTGAAAATGAGTGTTCAGCACTTGCATTTGAAATAGGCATAGACAAAAATATTTTTAAAATTGTTTCTATGTTCGGAAAAGTAGACTTTAACCCATCATTTATAAATTTATACATATTTTTAATTGAAAAATTTTGTTCCTTTTATCATTATTAAAAATTGTTTAACTTCATCATCAAAGTTTTATGAATCAATATCAATTCCATATGTTTGTAAAATTTTACTAATGTTAATCTTGAATTTATCTTGATATATATCCTCTTCAAAAAAATGTCAAACGTGTTTAATATGTCTAAATAGCTTTTTGCTCTTTCATTAATTTCCAAAACTAGCTTATCACAAATGACATTAAAAGTATTAATAATGAATTTTTTTTCCTGCAAAATATAATCTTATCATTAGAATGTAAAACTTCGTCATACATTTTCTTTCGTTTTTCCACTCTTTTCTACTCATCTTTAAATTTTGTTTCATCTGTTAATAAATTCTCTTCATCTCTTCATTTAAAGTAGGGCTGTCCAACCTACAACCCACTGCTATAATGAATGCGGCCCCACATAAAATCCTAAACTTCCTTAAAACATTGAGATTTTTATGTACTTATTTATTTTTATTTTTTGAAATTAAACGTGACCTTATCAAATATCCCACTAATAAAGAAAAAGAAATTTATTTCATTTTTGTACTAAAAATATATATGAAATATAATCTCATCATTAAAGTGCGAAACTTCGTCATACATTTTCTTTTGTTTTTTGGCTCTTTTCTACTCATCTTTAAATTTTGTTTCATCTGTTAATAAATTCTCTTCATCTCTTCATTTAAAGCAGGGCTGTCCAATCCGTGGCCCACTGCTGTAATGAATGCAGCTCAACAAAAAATCCTAAACTTCCTTAAAAACATTGAGATTTTTATGTACTTATTTTTTTATTTTTTGAAATTAGATGTAACATTATCAAATATTCCACTAATAAAGAAAAAGAAATTTATTTCATTTTTGTACTAAAAATATATAAAAAATAATGAAGGTAATGAAATTTTTATTATTTAAATACCTATATACATTTCCTATTCCCATTTTCTGAAATATTTTTTATTTCACTAATTAAAACTTCTTGACCTGCTGAATAATTTTAAAAATGCTTCTGAATGAAAAGAAGTCAAAGATTATTATGCTACGACATTTTTGCTTTTTTGTCATGATAAATATCATATATTATACAATATTTATCAACTTATTTGCTTAACAACTATCGTTAGAATTAGTATATTTTATATGCAACCCGAAACAATGTTTTTCTTCAAATGTGGCCCAAGAAAGCCAAAAGGTTGGACACTCCTGGACCAGAGCATGGTATATAACAGGGATGGCCAAGCTTCATGTTACTAAGAGCCATATTGGAGAATCTGAAATAGTTGAGAGCTGCAATCAGTTTCTTTCTGGGCCAATGAGAGCCACATCAGTTTTTCGGGTAATCTTAACATGGTTTCATAAATTGTTTATTATATATTTTACATGCATTTATTTTGTATAGATATCCAGTGGTACCTTGGTTAATGATGGTAATCCGTTCCAGGATTTTTGTTTGTTAATCAAAACCGTCATTATCCAAGGCGCGATTCCCCATAAGATTTAATTGAAAATTGATTAATTCGTTCCGGCTCCTTCCCACAACCATAGTAAATATTAAAAATTCAGATAAAACTCATTTAAAATGTCCTAAAAATATGGAAAATATCACTTATTTATTATATTTGATACAAAAAAATTAACATTAAAAAAATGAATTGTTCATGAAAACAGTTTTTAATTATCAATCTCACCAGAAGGACAATTGGGCTCGCTCAGAGTTTTTTGAGAAACAAACCCATAAACACTGATTAGAAGCTTATAGATTCAATGATTATTTAATCATATGGCAGTTGCATCTTTAGCTGACACACAAAAAATCAGAATGATCCAAAGGCTGACACTATGATGCACCTGAAGCTGACACCATCTTTTAGTTAATCTTTTCTGTTCCTAATTATTTTTATTATGACAAAAAGTACAACACTGTATTTCACACAATAAAAATTATTTCAGTGAAGATCAAAAAACTGAAAATTGTGTTTATTTGGAACAATATAATAAATACAAGATATAAGCTTAATGCTTGTGAAGTCTCTGTTTCAATAAGAATTGCAAACAATCTGAATGAAGCTTAATTAAACTATTAGTGCAGAAACATCGATATATGAAAAGTGAATACAAAACAGAAATGTTATAACTTAATGTAACCATTATTTAGTTAAAACTTCATAAATAAACCTTTTATATTTTGAACTTTAAAATTCCCATTAATTTAAGAATGAGCATTCTGAAGTTCCAAAACTAACATAACATTCATTTATCGTGATATTTTGACATTTCTTTCACTACATATAGTTGTTTTTTTGAGTCATAATATGGAACTTCAATTTTCTGAAGAATGTCATCAAAACTGTACCAAAGTTTGTCCTCAATTTTTGGCCACTTCATTCAATGGAACTCATTAACATAACTGTTACATAGGCTTTTGTTTGTTTCGTTTGTAATACTTTTCCTTTAACCCATCATTTATAAATTTATACACATTTTTAATTGAAAAATTTTTTTCCTATATTATCATCAAAAATTGTTTAACTTCATCATCAAATTTTTCTGAATCAATATCAATTCCATAAGTTTGTAAAATTTAATTAATGCTAATCCTGTACTAATCTTGATCTATATCTTTCTTCAAAAAAATGTCAAACGTATTTAATATGTCTAAACAGCTTTTATATCAAAAATCCTAACATATGTGAATATGGTCTTATCTCTGTAAAAAATATTATAGTTGTTACTATAATATTTTTTACATTGCAATAATTGGACCACATATGGTTTATTGTAGCAACTCACCATATCAAAAATCCTAACATATGTGAATATGGTCTTATCTCATATATAAACAACTATAATATTTTTTACATTGCAATAATTGGACCACATATGGTTTATTGTAGCAACTCACCCAATAACATATGCTGCAGGATAAAGTAGGCTTGACTGCAATTTCCTGGGAAGTAAGCGGCTGCTGTAAAGCAATAAAAGTGCCATGCCTATTTAAATGGCCACAGGATGTTTATGTTTCATTTTTCATGATTTTCTCCTAAATTTTAATGAAAATGTATCAAAAGATGAACAATTAAGATATATTTTTGTTTAATTTAACAGAATTAACCAATATTTCCCTATTATATACAATACTGTATATTTTTTGGTTTTAAGCATTTCATAGCTCATTGTATGAAAAATTAAATTTTTATTTAAAATTTCAAAAATATCATTTATCTCATCCCAAAACTGGAATAACTTTGATATATTAAACTACAAAATTGACAAGATTGGATAAAAAAATCCAAATTATGTTGATCAGTTCCATTCAAAACAATGTTTGTGAAAACAATTTAAATAAATATTTCAGTAACTGAAAAAATTTTGAAATCAATATCAAAAATGTATAGTTTCATATAATAAACACAAAAAAAAAAACAATGATTCAAAATAGATGGATTAATAAAATCAGGATTAAAAAATTTAATCCTGATTTAATCCATTTGAACTAAGCTCTGATTTAATCCTTTTTATGGTTATCTTTATCACTTTGTTTTGACATCTATATACATCAGGAACTGAAGGGATTAAATTGTTATTACTTTTTAAAGTATTTTAATGATACATATTAAAATTTATCTTTTTATATAATTATTTATAATTCATAATTAACACTTTTATTAATTAAAAATATTAAAATCTGAATATTTTTATTTCATTAAATCAATTTGTCATGCAATTCTATATGAAAAAATACATTATATTTTATATAACCTTTATGATCAGCCAATCAATACTCTGATTGCTATGAAAGGCTCTATTTTCAGTAATATCATTTTTGAAAAAATTTTGTACAAAGGTTGTTTAGTTATTGTGAATAGAAAAAATTTGTAAAATGATATAAACAAACAATATGTCAAATTTCACAGTTTCTATGTAAGATACATACAATATTTTTGAACTATTTTCAACTCAGAAATTGATGATATTTCAATATAAAATTTCTGATGTTAAAAACAAAATATATATATATATA